>AWOL01S0108563.1:7591-31317 GCA_000715115.1 Nicotiana otophora
GAATGTGAATATATTGTGAGAGCGGGTTGCACGCTGCAACAGAACCGAATGTGAATATATTGTGAGAGAGGATTGCATGCTGCAACAGAACCGAATGTGAATATATTGTGAGAGCGGGTTGCACGGTGCAACAAAAATGAATGTGAATATATTGTGAGAGCGGGTTGCACGCTGCAACAGAATTGATGAAAATGATAATTGATTATGACTGATGTGTTGGCTTTAATTATAATAAATGAGTTACCTGATTTAATTCTATTATTTGTGTTTGTTATTAATGTTGCACGCATGTTAATGTAAGTGAATCGCCTTAGCCTCGTCACTACTTCGTCGAGGTTAAGCTCAACACTTACCAGTACATGGGGTCGGTTGAACTGATACTATACTCTGCACTTCTTGTGCATATTTTGGAGTTGGTCCCAGCGGCGTACCATAGACTTGCTCGGATTTCAGCGACCAGAGGAGACTTGAGGTATAACTACATGGAGTCCGCAGTTCTGAGGTCCCCGTTTATTTTAATTTGGCTGTGTGTTTATTTCCAGACAACTTTACTTTATTCAGACCTTTATTTGTATTTATTCTAGAAGCTCGTGCACTTCTGACATCAATTCTAGGATGGTATTTATACATTGTTGTTTTGATGGATTATTTCACTATATTTCAAACTTTTCTTCCGCATTTGTTTCCTTGTTAGTAATAAATTTAATTTTTTTTTAAAAATGGTTAATATTATTCTAATGTTGGCTTGCCTAGCAAGTGAAATGTTAGGCGCCATCATGGTCCGAAGGTGGGAATTTTGGGTCATGACATCCTCGCAGGTGCGCATTTCCCTTACCTGGTCAAGCTCCGCATCTGCAGACAAAAAAGGGCCGCTTATGCGCGCCTTCCGCTCCTGCGACCACTGCACTCGCACCTGTGGGCATGCAGGTGCGCCAAAACTTCTGCACCTGCGAATGGCTAGGCTTCCCTCACTGGTTCGCTTCTGCGTCTCCTGGCTCGCACTTGCGGCTGGCCAAGCGCAAGTGCGATTATGGCAGCAACTGGGAGCTTCAGCTATTGCTCCCAATTTCCAACTTGGTCCGAGCCTCGTCCAATGGACGCTCGGGGGCCCTCGGGGCCTCGCCCGAATATACTAACAAGTTTGGAATCATAAAACGGACTCGTTCAAACTCTCAGACCGCTCGAAACAACATTAAAACTAAGAATCACTACCCAAACCAATTGAATCAAACTTATGAACTTCAAGTTCCTCAATTTACTCCCAATGCGCCGAAACGTACTTAAACTACTCGGAATGATAACAAACATTGCGTGCAAGCCTTAAATGACATTACATAACTATTCCTGGTATCAGAATTCCATTTGGACCTCTATATCAACAAAACCCGCTCCAAACCAAATTTAAAGAACTTCTAAAACCTTCAAAGAACCAACTTTCACTATTAGGCACCTAAATGTTCCCGGTTCATCCAAAACCC
The DNA here is from genome assembly GCA_000715115.1 of Nicotiana otophora. Lineage (NCBI taxonomy): Eukaryota > Viridiplantae > Streptophyta > Magnoliopsida > Solanales > Solanaceae > Nicotiana > Nicotiana otophora. The sequence goes on from AWOL01S0108563.1 coordinate 9,070, forward strand.
GATCCGAATATACGCCCAAGTCCAAAAGCATTATACGAATCTATTGGAACCATCAAATCACGATTCGGTGGTCGTTTACTCAAAATGTTGACCGAAGTCAAACTTAGCCTTTTAAGGCCAACTTAAGGAACCAAGTGTTCCGATTTCAACCCGAACACTTCCAGTTCCTTACCTAACCATCCCTGCAAGTCATAAAATTGTAAAAGCACGTACGAAAAGTCTTATTTAGGTGAACGAGGTTCTAGAAAGCAAAACGATCGGTCGGGTCGTTACATTCTCCACCTCTTAAACAAACATTCATCCTCGAATGTGTTTAGAAGCATACCTGGAGTGCTAAATAGGTGAGTATATCTGATCCGCATGTCCTTCCCGGACTCCCAGGTCACCTCTTCGACTGGTTGGCCCCTCTACTGAACCTTACCGCGGAAATCCTCTTGGATCTCAACTGTAGATCCTGTCTAGCAACAATGGCAGCTGGCTCCTTCTCATAACCCAGGCTCTCATCTAACTGAATCGTGCTGAAGTTTAACACATGTGATAAGTCGACGTGATACCTCCGGAGCATAGACACATGAAAAACCGGATGAACACTCGATAGGCTGGGAGGTAAAACAAGCTCATAAGCAACCTCCCCAACTCGTCTCAACACCTCAAATGGTCCTATAAACCTTGGGATCAACTTGCCCTTCTTCCCAAATATCATGATTCCCTTCATTGGTGAGACTTTTAGTAGAACCTTCTCGCCCACCATAAATGATAAATCGCACACCTTTTGATTCGCGTAACTCTTCTGTCTAGACTGTGTTGTGCGAAGTCACTCTTGAATCAACTTCACCTTGTCCAAGGCATCCTTCACCAAATCAACACCATATAACTTAGCCTCGCCGGGCACAAACCTCCCTATAGGAGAACGATATCGCCGACCATATAAAGCCTCAAATGGAGTCATCTCGATGCTGGACTGATAACTATTGTTGTAAGCAAACTCGTCCAAAGGTAAGAATCGATCCCACTGCCCTCCAAAGTCAATCACACATGCTCTGAGCATGTCCTCCCAGATCTGAACTGTCCGCTCTGACTGCCCACCGGTGTGTGGATGAAATGTTGTGCTGAGCTCTACACGGGTCCCCAACTCACTCTGTACGGCTCTCCAAAAATGCGAAGTAAACTAAGGGCCTCTATCTGATATGATGGAAATAGGCACACCATGCAATCGAACTATCTCCTGAATATAAATCTGTGCTAACCTCTCTGAGGTATACATAGTCACAACCGGAATGAAGTGTTCCGACTTGGTCAACCTGTCGACAATGACCCAAAATGTATCAAACTCCCGCAAGGTCCGCGACAACCCAAATACGAAGCCTATAGTAATGCGCTCCCATTTCCACTCCGGTATAATCATCTGCTGGAGTAGGCCACCTGGCCTCTGGTGTTCATACTTAACATACTGGCAATTTAGGCACCTAGATACATACTCAACTATGTCTTTCTTCATCCGTTGCCACCAATAATGCTGCCTCAGGTCATGATACATCTTTGTAGCACATGGATAAATGGAATACCGAGAACTGTGTGCCTCATCTAGAATCCTCCCTCTCAAGCCATCGACATTAGGAATACATAGACGACCCTGGAGTCGCAGAACACCATCCTTGCCGATAGAAACCTCCTTGGAACCACCCTATAGTACCGTCTCTCTGAGAACCATCAAATGTGGATCATCAAACTGTCGCGCCTTGATCTGCTCCAATAGTGAAGACTGGGCAACGACGCATGCAAAAACTCAGCTAGGCTCTGAAATATCCAACCCCACAAGTCTGTTAGCCAAGGACTGAATGTCCAAAGCTAGTGGCCTCTCTTTGGCTGAAATGAATGCCAAGCTACCCATAGTCTCTGCCTTTCTGCTTAATACATCTGCGACTACATTTGCCTTGCCTGGATGATAAAGAATGGTGTTGTCATAATCCTTCAGTAACTCAAGCCATCTGCGCTGCCTCAAATTGAGATCCCTTTGCTTAAACAAATGCTGCAAGCTGCGATGGTCCATGTTAACCTCACAAGACACCGCATAAAGATAATGCCTCCAGATCTTAAGAGCATGAACAATCGCGGCTAACTCTAGATCGTGTACAAGGTAATTCTTCATATGTATCTTCAGCTGACGTGAAGAATATGCAATAACTCACCCCTCCTGCATCAATACACAACCCAAACCAACGCGTGAAGCGTCGCAATACACCGTATACATCCCCGAACTGGAAGGCAACACTAGAACCGGTCCTGTGGTCAAAGCTGTCTTGAGTTTTTGAAATCTTTCCTCATAATCATCATACCAACAGAACGGAGCACCCCTTTGGATCAATCTAGTCAAAGGTGCTACAATAGATGAAAAGCCCTCCATGAACCGGCGATAATAACCCGCTAATCCAAAGAAGCTCCTGATCTCAGTCACCGAAGTGGGACAAGGTCAACTTTGAACTACCTCAATCTCTTTGGGATCCACTTTAATACCCTCGCCTGATATAACATGTCCCAAGAATGGCATAGAATCTAGCGAAAACTCGCACTTGGAGAACTTAGCATATAACTTATGTTCCCGCAAGTTTTGAAGCACCACTCTCAAATGCTGCTCGTGCTCCTCCATGCTACGCGAGTAGATCAATATGTCATCAATAAAGACAATGACAAACGAATCAATATAAGGCCTGGACACTATCAAGTCCATAAACGCAGCTGGAGCGTTTGTCAAGCCGAAGGACATCAGCAGAAACTCATAATGGCCATATCTAGTACGGAAAGCAGTCTTCGAAACATCCGAGTCCCAAATCTTCAACTGATGATACCCAGACCTCAAGTCGATCTTAGAGAACACCCTAGCACCCTACAACTGGTCAAACAAATCATCAATACATGACAACAGGTACTTGTTCTTGATGGTAACTTTGTTCAACTGGCGGTAATCAATGCACATCCGCATAGTCCCATATTTCTTCTTCACAAATAACACTGGTGCACCCCAAGGTGATACAATTGGTTTGACGAACCCCTTTGCTAGAAACTCCTCAAGCTGCTCCTTCAACTCCTTCAACTCTTTCGGAGCCATGCGGTACGGTGGGATAGATATAGTCTGGGTACTTGGGTCCAAGTCAATACAGAAGTCAATGTCGCGATCTGGTGGCATTCCTGGAAGGTCAGAAGGAAACACAACGGCGAACTCCCAGACTACTGGCACTAAATCAATTGCCGGAGTATCTGCGGTAATATCCTGAACATAAGCTAGATAAGCCAACCAACCCTTCTCGACCATATGTTGAGCCTTCAGAAAAGAGATAACCCGACTAGATGTACTGATAGATGAACCCTTCTACTCCAATCTTGGCAACTCTGGCATCGCTAAACTAACAGTCTTGGCATGACAATCAAGGATGGAGTGATATGGGGATAACCATTCCATGCACAACATGACCTCAAAGTCGGTCATATCAAGCAACAGAAGGTACACTCTAGTCTCATAACCACATAATATAACCACACAGGATCGATAGATCCGATCCACAATGATAGAATCACCCATAGGAGTGGACACATAAACTGGAGTACCCAAGGACTCACGAGGAATATCCAGGAAATGAGCAAACATAGATGACACGTATGAATAGGTAGACCCTGGATCAAATAAAACTGAAGCATCCCTACCGCAAATAGAAATAATACATTTGATCACGGCATCTACGGCCACTGTATCTGGTCTGGCCGAAAAGGCATAGAACCTGCCTGGAGCGCCGGCTGGCTGGCCTTCCCCTGACTGAACAATAGCTGGCTGACCTCCCCCTGCCTAGCCTCTACCTCTAGGACGACCTCTACCCGCCAGCCCTCCGCCTTTGGGAGGTTGGGTGACTGGTGCTATAATCATGGGCTGATGACCCTGCTGTACTGCCTTGCCCCGAAGTCTAGGACAAAATATCTTCACGTGACTTGAATCCTCACCCTTATAACAACCTCTCGGTACCATAGACTGCTGCCCCAACGTCTGACCCTGATGGCTTGAATACCTACTATAAGAACCCTAGATGGCTGGTGGGCGGTATGAACTCTCTGGCATGGCACTGAAATAGGTGCTGGAAGAACCTTGATGACCCGAGTACCCACTAGAAGAGCCTTGAATAGTTGGTGGACGGTAAGAACTCTCTGGCATGGCGCTAAAATAGAGTCGTGCTGGAGCACCCCGAGGAGGTGGCGGTGGTGCTGAATATGTGGGCCTGCTAGGCTGACCCCTCCCAAACTGACCTCTGCCCCCAGCCCGGGCACCTCTAAACTCTCCAAAACAATGGGACCTCTTGTCCCGCTACATCTTCTCTCTACCCCTATGGCGGTAGACCTCAATCCTCTGAGCAATCTCCACTACTAACTGATAAAAAGTCCCCATCTCAACCTCCGGGGCCATACTATCCCAAATACCAGAGTGCAACCCCATAACAAACCTTCACATTCTCTCTGCGTCAGTAGGAAGTATCGTAAGTGCATGGCGAGGCAACTCAGAGAATCTTGCCTCATAATCGGTCACTGACATCTGACCCTGCTCGAGCTGCTCAAACTGACACCGCAACTCTTCCCTTTGGGAAGGTGAGATATACCTATCCAAGAAAAGCTGTGTAAACTGGTCCAAAGTCATGGGAGGAGAACCCACTGACCTGCCGAGAAGATAAGACTGCCACCACCTACGGGCCCTGCCCTCCGACTGGAACGTAGTGAAATCCACCCCATGAGACTCCAATATCCTTATGTTGTGCAGTCTATCCCTGCACCTATCAGTGAAGTCTTGGGGATCCTCATGTCGCTCACCTCCGAAGACAGTATGGTGTAGCCTAGTCCATCTGTCTAAAAGCTTCTGCGGCTTGCCGGCCGTAGCTGGTCTAGGCTTAGGTACAATCGCTGCAACTGGCTGGGTCCCGCCCACAGGTAGTGTACCCGAGGTTTGATATACGGCAACTGCATGCCCAGGAGCCTGAGTAGTAGGGGTCTGTGCTCCCCCTCCCACCTTTGATGTGGATGGGTCTGCTGGAAATAAACTAGTATGGGTCATAGAATCCATGAATAGCAACATACGACGCATGACCTCCTGGAAGCCCAGTGCTGTCATGAAATCTACCGGGGCTGGCTCTGCTGCGGGCACCTCACCCTACTCCTCAACAATGGGATCCTCTACTGGACCTGCTGGTGGTGCAACTGGGGTAACTCTAGGATGCCCTCGTCCCCTACCTTGGACTGGTTCCCTCCCTCGGCCTCTGCCTCGGCGTCTCACAATAGGGGGAGAAGCTCCTCCCGGGTTCGGAACGTATGCCGTGCGTGTTCTCACCATTTGTGAGAGAGTAAGAGAAATAACTTAGTATACCATTAACTGCACGATAGGAGATCAACAAAGAGTAGTTTCCTAACACCCTATAGCCTCTAAATATAAGTAAGGACGTCTCCTCACCAATCCCAAGACTCTATTAGGCCTGCCCATAACTTGTGAGACCTACGTGAACCTAGTGCTCTGATACCATGTTGTCACGACCCAATTCTATTATAGGCCGTGATGCTGCTCAACACCGTTACTAGGCAAGCCAACACTGATCAATCTAGTGGTTTCCCATTTTTAATAAGTTTGCTAAGTAAATAACTTTCCTCATTTTTAAAAGATTTAGGAAATGACAGATGAAAAATAATTAAACGAAAGCAACTGAGTGCAAATTGTAATCATAAAAATGAACCCAAAATCATAAGTCTACTAGTGTGTGCCAAAACCTGGTGCCACAAGTATATGAACATTGTAGTAGAATATACCAAAGAATACTAATCTATTGTCTGAAATGAAATAGACAGAAAAATATAACAATAGAAAGACTTCAGCTGCTGCATAACGACTTGGAAGGCAGCTCACCGTGAAGTCTCAAAGTGTAAGTCAAGCGTGCGTGCTAGACTGATATCCAGATGTACCTGCCTTAGATCCTGCACATTTAACTGCAGAAGTGTAGCGTGAGTACATAAACAACATGTACCCAGTAAGTATCTAGTATAACCTCGAAGAAGTAGTGACGAGGGGTCGACTCCGACACTTACTAAGGTCCAACAATATAATAACGTGAAAATCTAATTTAACATGATATATAGAAATGACAATAAAACTCAGAATAAGAAATAACTGAACAATCCTTTCACCATAATTAAGAACCTAATCATTTCCTTCATTTAAGACAAGTAATCTCTCAAACAAATGAATTAATATCAAATTTAAGGGACTTCCACTTCTATTCTCATGCACGAATTATGATGAGGCCGTACGACCCGATCCAAATATACATATACATAACTGTGTGCAATCTCGAGGGTCGAATGACATGAAACATAGATGCATCTATTAATCTGCCGAGGCGAACAACCCGCTCCCATGAGAGTAGTGAAAAAGTCGCCCAGCTCGCGAAATATACTTGCGACGCGGTTAAATATAATTTATCAAATTAATCATAACATCCCTCAATTCTTTTCAAAATATGAAAATTCAACTTGAAACCTTTGAAATCTTAAAATCCTTAATTTAGCCCCATTCGATACAATTAACAAATAAAATCAGATAACGGTGTCCACAAAGCATGGTGTAAACCTAAAACTACCCGGACATAAGCAGGAATAGTAGCTACGTACGGACTCTCATCACTTCGTGCGTACGTAGACCCCCACAATTAGCAACACATATTAATTAAGTTCACCCATGGGGTTAATTCCCTCTTACAAGGTTAGAAAATAGACTTGTCTCGTCTTAAGGCCTACTTTTTGGTCCAAGATTATGCCCAAACCCTCAATTTGGCACCAAATGACTCACAACTAGTCAAATGTTATTTAAAATAATTAATACATATTTAAAAGTTCATATCCTAACTATCAGAGTGATTTTTCAAGCCTATTTGTAAAATTTCTAAAGTTCACCCTGGGGCCCACGTGCCCGGATTCTAGAAATATTTGAAGAAAGTTGTTACCCATAACCTCATGAACTCAAATATATAATTTTTACTAAATCTCGTAATCAATTTTGTGGTTAAATCTCATTTGTATCAAAAACCTAGGTTTTCACCTAAACCCATAATTTTCACTAATTCATATGTTATAATCTACCCTTAAACTATGTATTTAACTCACAATTGGTAGGAATCACTTACCTTCAAGTTCTAGGTGAAAACCCGTCTCAAGAAGCTCCAAAACGTGCCCAAAGAGTGAGAGAAATGTGTTAGAAATGGCTTAAGTCCCGTATTAAATGAACCCTTATGCCCAACGATTTTTGCACCTGCGGTCTCTTGGCTGCATCTGCGGTCCTGCTCCTACGGCAAAATCCTCACAGGTGCGAATTTCCCTTACCTGGCCAAGCTCCGCATCTGCGGACAAAAAGGGACCGTTTCTACGCGCCTTCCGCTCCTGCGACCACTGTACTCGCACCTGCGGTCACGCAGGTGTGCCAAAACTTCCGCACCTATGGATGGCTAGGCTTCCTTCACTGGTTCACTTCTGTGGCTCGCACATGTGGATGGCTAAGCACATGTGCCATTATGATAATAGCTGGGAGCTTCAGCTGTTACTCCCGATTTCCAACTTGGTCCGAGCCTCGTCCGATTGATGCTCGGGGACCCTGAGGCCACGCCGAACATACTAACAAATTTTGAATCATAAAAGGGAATCACTCGAACTCTCGGAACACCCGAAACAACATTAAAACTAAGAATCATGCCTAAAACCAATTGAATCAAACTTATGAACTTTAAGTTCTTCAATTTACTCCCAATGCGCCGAAACGTACTTAAACTACTCGGAATAACACCAAATTTTGCGAGCGAGTATTAAATGATATTACAGAATTATTCCTAGTATCGGTATTCCATTGGACCTCGATATCACCAAAACCCACTCCAAACCAAATTTAAAGAACTTCTAAAACCTTCAAAGAACCAACTTTCACTATTAGGCACCAAAATGCTCCCGGATCATCCAAAACCCGATCCGAACATACGCCCAAGTCCAAAATCATCATACAAACCAATTGGAATTGTCACCGATACCGAGAGGTTTACTACAAATGTTGATCGAAGTCAAACTTAGTCTTTTAAGACTAACTTAAGGAATTAATTGTTTCGATTTCAACCCGAACCCTTCCAGATTCCGAACTAACCATCCCCGTAAGTCATAAAATATTAAAAGCACGTACATGAAGTCTTATTTAGGGGAACTGGATTCACGAAAGCAAAACAGCCGATCGAGTTGTTACAACTCCCTAAGGCCTTATATCAAAATAGAGTCGGATTATGAAATTTACAAAAATAACACCCCGATGACAAGTTTGCGATGGATTCTGCGGTCATCAAAATAGATCCATGGTCAACGGAATAGCACAAACAATGGTCTTCAAAATTTAGGTTGGGTCTGGTCAGATCCGTGACGGATCCACAGTCAGCTGAACAGATTCACGGTGGATCCATGGTCAGTGGAATAGATCCATGGTCGCATAATGGATCAAAAAATGTCCCTTAAATTTGATTTTCTTTTGACTCATTCTGCGATGATTTTGCGGTCAATGGAACAAATCCGCTGTAACGACCTGGCCGATCGTTTTGAGAGTTGTAGCCCCGTTCCCCCATTTCCTGCTTCTTTTGTGTTCTACAATTGTATTTTGACTTACCGGCGTAGTTAGTTCGGGTCCGGAGTGATTTCGGAGTGAAATGAGATACATAATCTCTTAATTGAAAGTTTAAGTTGGAAAAGTCAACCGGATGTCGACTTATGTGTAAACGACCTTAGATTTGAATTTTGATGGTTCCGTTATCTCCGTTAGGTGATTTTGGACTTAGGAGCGCGTCCAGAATATGACTTGGAGGTTCATAGTAGAATTAGTCTTGAATTGGCGTAAGTTAGAATTTTGTCGATTTTGGCCGACAGTGAATTTTTGATATCGGGATCGGATTGGATTTTCGAAAGTTGGAGTAGGTTCGTGGTTTCATTTTTGACTTGTGTGTAAAATTTGAGGTCAATCAGACGTGGTTTGGTAGGTTTCAACGCCGTTTGTGGAATTCAGAAGTTTAAAAGTTCTTTAGGCTTGAATCCAGGTGTAATTTGGTGTTTTGATGTTATTTTAGTGATTCGAAGGTTCGACTAAGTTTGCATGGGGTTATATGACTCGTTGGCATGTTTGGTTGAGGTCCCGGGGGACCCGGGTGGAATTCGGGAGGTTTCGGACTTGGTTTTGGAATTGAATAAGCAACTAAAGTGCTGCTATTACTGGTGTAATCGCACCTGGAGAGTGTGAATCACAGGTGCGAGTCCGCAGAAGTGAGCAAGGAGCCGTAGAAGAGGCCAAGGGCGAGTTGGGTAGAAGCCGCAGGTGCGAAGACTTTCCCGCACCTGCGAGGGTCACATAAGTGAAAAGCTGAGCGCATGTGTGATGGTTGGCCGCAGGTGCAATGGATTCCCGCACGTACAATAGGAGCATATGCGGTGTTGAAGTCGCAGGAGCGGAGTCTGGGATTCTAAGTGAAATCCGCACAAGCGATGGAATTTCCGCAGGTGCGGCGTCACAGATGCGACAAGAGCTTCGCAGGTGCGGTTTTGCTGGGCAGAACCTATAAATAGAAGACTTCGAGATCTTCAATAATGGTGTTTCCCCAATGATTTTAAACCTAGTAAGTGAGATTTTGAAGTGAAATTTGGGAGTTTAGGGCTTGAGAATTGGAGAGTGAATTTTGGGGTTTTGGATGACCAAATGGTGTCGGATTTTGATAAATTTAGTACGGATAGACTCGTGAGTGAATGGGCTTTCGGGTTTTGTGACTTTTGTCGAATTTTGAGACGTGGGCCCGGGGGCCGGGTTGAGCCAAATTTCGGATTTTGAGGTTTAATTTAGTAGTTATCTTGTGGAATTGATCCATTTAGCCTATATTAAATGTATTGTACTGTTTGTGGCTAGATTCGGGATATTCTGAGGCTGACTCGCGAGGCAAGGGCATTTTGGAGTAGAGATTTGCTCAAACCGAGTTAAGTAACAATTGCAAATCTCGTCCTGAGGGTATGAAACCCCGGATAGTGTGTCGTGTGACTATTGTTGAGGTGACGCACATGCTAGGTGACAGGCGTATGGGCGTGCAACAAAGTGATTGTGACTTGGTCCGTCCCGTGTGACTGTAAAGTTGAATAGCTTACTGTTAACTACATGTCCTTTTTGTTTTATGGAAATTTGACTGCAATTCATGTTAGAAACCATGTTTAGGCCTTATGATATCACTGTTGAGACCCGTTGACGTCGTGTACTTGTTGAATTAGATGTTATTTGATGTTACGTTCTCAGTCATGATTTTTACTTGCTTATCACACCTCCGTCCCTTCTTGTTACTTGCTGATATATGTGATTATCTATGTTTGGGCTCATTTATATGATTTCTGAGAGCCCGATGGACTGGAGAGGTTGGTGAATGAGATAGGGCATGAGTGCCGAGCGGTGAGCTGTGCGAGTGTATATGGATCGGGTTGCAAGCCGCAACGAGCCTTAGGGATATTTATCTATATAGATTGGGTTGTACGCCGCAACGAGCCTTCAGGCTGTTTATCTATATTGGATCGGGTTGAACGCCGCAACAACCTTTATGGCTAATTATATGTTGGATCGGGCTGCACGCCGCAGCGATATAGTGCTTAGGATGTAGGAGCCCTTCTAGAGTCTATACACCTAGTGAGCCCATGCACCTATTGAGTGTGAGTGTTGAGGGCTGAGAGCCGAGTGAATGAGCTGCTGAGATGAGTTGAGTGATAGTTGCCTTGAGAGGCTGTATTTATTTTTAATTATTGTTGCATTTAGTCGTTATATGTTGCTATTGTGAAATATCTGAAGGGTTCCATATATGGTTTAAATGAGCTCAAACTAATTTGATTTAAACTGCTGAATTTGAAAGCATGTTCACTCTTTACTGAAATTTCTGAAAGTTAATTATATTTGCATAGCTCGTCACTGCTTCTCAATTCCTTATTTGTTTTTGTTACTTACTGAGTTGGAAGTACTCATGTTACTCCCTGCACCTTGTGTGCATATCCAGGTGTGCCCGGTCAAAGAGGGTGTTGATTTCTTGCGTGGCTGATTATCAGAGACTTACCAGGTAGCTGCCGACGTCCGCAGTCCTTGTCTCTCCTTTCTTATCATTTTCCTATTTTGTATTGGATTTTGGCACAGACTGTTGTAGACTCTGTTTCTAGACTGATTCTTAGATGGTCATTACTCAGTGACACCCCGATGTTGGGCTATTATTCCGCACTTGTGTTTTGGAATTTTTTTACATCGTTGTTATGTAAACCTCCAGTTAATTTAATTGTTTTAACTCATTTATGTCATTTAATGAAAGAATTGAAAATGTCGGCTTGCCTAGTTCCACGTTAGGCGCCATCACAACGGGTTAGGTTATTGGGTCGTGACAAGTTGGTATCAGAGCGTAGGTTACATAGGTCTCACGAGTCATGAGCAAGTTTAGTAGAGTCTTGCGAATCGGTACATAGACGTCTGTACTTATATTAGAGAGGCTGCAGAACCCTTAGGAAAATTCACATTCTTGAATGCTTATCGTGCGAATCTGTTGATACTAGTAACTAAACTTATGTTATTCTATTATCTCACAAATGGTGAGGACACGTGCTACTGGACAGGAGAGGCCGTTGTAGGGGTAAAGGTGTAGCCCACACAATAGCTAGGTCAACACCTGAAGATCCCCCAGTTGCCCCAGTTCAGGATCATGTCCCAATTGTAGATGCACCAGCGGGACCAGCTCAGGCACCGGTTGTGCCTATCGTGATCCCAGGCCTTTAGGAGGCTTTAGCTTAGATTTTGACCATGTGCACCAGTCTTGCTCAAGTGGTCTCTGTTTCTACTACAGCAGCCACTTCCCAGGACGGGGGAGGTACACAGACTCCCGCCGCCTGCACACCAGAGCAGGTGGTGCAGGGACTCCAGACACCAGGGACACCACCAGCCCAGCCTGTTGTAGCTGCTCAAGTGTATGTGGTTCCCGCCATTCCTGATGATGAGCAACGTAGATTGGAGAGGTTTGGGAGACTCCAGCGCCCATCTTTCAGCAATGAAGAGGGAGATGATGTGCAAGGTTTCTTAGATAAGTGTCAGAGGATCCTCCGTACATTAGGTATTCTGGAGATCAATGGGGTCTCGTTCACTACTTTCAGGTTTACTGGAGCTGCCTTGACTTGGTGGGAGGCTTATGAGAGGCGTAGGCCGGTTGGTGTAGTGACACTCACGTGGAAGGAGTTCTCTGTTCTCTTATTGAAGAAGTATACGCCACAATCTCGTAGAGAGGAGCTGCGTAGACAGTTCGAGAGGTTGCGTCAGGATGAGATGTCTGTGATGCAGTACGAGATGAGATTTTCTGAGTTAGCCCGTCATACTGTTTGGTTGGTCCCCAAAAATAGGGAGAGGATCAGGAGGTTTATTGATGGCCTGACATTTCAGCTGCAGATACTTATGACCAGAGAGAGAATGTCTAGTGCTACCTTTGATGAGGTTGTTGACATTGCTAGAGATACAGAGTCGGTCCGCAGTCAGGAGCAGATTGAGAGTGAGGCCAAGAGGTCTCGTGGATCATGTAGTTTTGGTGGTGTTCTTTCTGGAGGTCAGTTTCACCAAGGCAGAGGTCGTCCTTACAGGCATGCTCAAACGGCTCACCCAGTTCACCGTGGTGCGTCATCTGGCCACGGTTCTCATAGTTCTCATCAGGGTCACTCATCTCTTAGTGCCCTTCCAGCTCAGAGTTCGTCACATGCTCCATCGGGTCAGGGCTCATCTATGCCAGGTCCTTCTACCAGTTATTCCGGTGCTCGGGGCTCCCTTCAGTCCTCACCACAAGCACCAGGGAGTTGCTACGAGTGTGGAGAGTTTTGTCATATCAGGAGGAAGTGTCCTAGCCTAGTGGGAGGTCCAGCTCAGCAACAGAGGGGTCAGCCTTCAACTTCAGCACCAGTTACTTCAGCACCCACCCAGCTAGCTCGAGGTGGAGCCCAGTCAGCCAAGGGTCTCCCTAGAGGGGGAGGCCGATCAGGTGGCGGTCAGGCTCGTTTCTATGCACTCCCTGCCAGTCTAGATGTCATTGCTTCAGACACCGTGATCATATGTATTATCTCAGTATGTCATCGAGATGTTTCTGTATTATTTGACCCTGGTTCCACCTATTCATATGTGTCGTTATATTTTTCTCATTATCTGGACATGCCCCGTGAGTCTCTAGTTTCATCTGTTCATATATCTATGCTGGTGGGTGATACTATGATTATGGACCGCCTATACCGGTCGTGTGTAGTGACTATTGGGGGATTAGAGACTAGAGTCAATCTGTTGCTGCTTAGTATGGTTGATTTTGATGTGATATTAGGCATGCATTAGTTGTCTCCATGTCAAACATGCTATTCTGGACTATCACGCTAAGACAGTGACATTGGCTATGCTGGGGTTGCCTCGGATTGATTGGCAAGGTTCATAAGATTATGTTTCCAATAGAGTGATCTCATTCTTGAAAGGCCAGCGGATGGTTGGGAAGGGTTGTCTTTCTTATTTAGTTTTTGTGAGGGATGTTAGTTTAGAGGCCCCTATTATTGATTCTGTTTCGGTGGTGTGAGATTTTCCGGATGTGTTTCCTGCAGACCTGCCGGGCATACTGCCGGACAGGGATATTGACTTTGGTATTGATTTGGTACCGGGCACATTCCACCGAATCGTATAGTACTGGTGGAGTTGAAGGAATTGAAGGAGCAGCTTGAGGAACTCCTTGATAAGGGGTTTATTCGGCCTAGTGTGTCACCTTGGGGTGCACCAGTTCTATTTGTGAAGAAGAAGGACGACACTATGAGAATGTGCATTGATTATAAGTAGTTGAATAAAATCACAATCAAGAACAAGTATCCCCTGCCTTGTATTGATGATCTATTTGACCAGCTTGAGGGAGCGAGTGTATTCTCCAAGATCGATTTGCGGTTTGGGTATCACCAACTGGAGATTAGGGACTCGGACATTCTTAAGACAGCTTTCAAGACCCGTTATGGTCATTATGAGTTCCTCATGATCTCTTTTGGGCTGACCAACACCCCAACAACGTTCATGCATTTGATGAACAACGTGTTCCGGCCTTATCTCGACTCATTCGTTATTGTATTCATTGATGACATCCTGGTGTACTCTCGTAGCCAGGAGGAGCACGACGAGCATTTGAGGATGATATGGTAGCGGCTTAGGGAGGAGAAACATTATGACAAATTCTCTAAGTGTGAGTTTTGGCTCAGTTCAGTGGCGGTCTTGGGGCACGTGGTGTCCAGTGAGGGTATTCAGGTTGATCTGAAGAAGATAGAGGCGGCTCAGAGTTGACCCTGACCGTTCTCAGATACAAAGATTCAGAGCTTTCTTGGTTTTGCTGGTTATTACCGTCGGTTCGTGCATGGATTCTCTTCTATTGCATCGCCCTTGACCAAATTTACTGAAAAGGGCGCTCCTTTCAGGTGGTCAGACGAGTGTGAGGAGAGCTTCCAGAAGCTCAAGACTACCTTGACCACGACTCCAGTTCTAGTTCTGCCATCACCTTCTGGTTCTTATACAGTATATTTTGATGCTTCTCGGATCGGTATTGGGTGTGTTTTGATGCAGAAGGGTAGAGTGATTGTTTATGCTTCACGTCAGTTGAAGCCCCATGAGAAGAACTACCCTGTTCATGGTTTGGAGTTGGCTGCCATTGTCCACGTGTTGAAGATTTGAAAGCACCATCTCTATGGTGTGTCTTGTGAGGTATTTATCGATCATCGTAGCCTCAAACACTTATTCAAGCAGAAGGATCTCAATTTGAGGTAGGAAAGATGGTTAAAGCTACTAACGGACTATGATATTACCATTTTGTACCATCCGGGAAAGGCCAATGTGGTGGCCGATGACTTGAGTAGAAAGGCAGTGAGTATGTGTAGTATTGTATTCCTTCATGTTGGTGAGAGACCCCTTGCAGTTGATGTTCAGGCCTTGGCCAACCGGTTCGTGAGATTTGATATTTCGGAGCCCAGTCGGGTCCTAGCATGTGTAGTTTCTCGGTCTTCCTTGTTTGATCGCATCAGAGAGCGCCATTATGATGATCCTCACTTGCTTGTCCTTAAGGACAGGGTTCAACATGGTGATGCCAGAGATGTATCTATTGGTGATGATGGGGTATTGAGAATGCAAGGCCGGATATATGTTCCCAATGTAGATGGGCTACATGAGTTGATTCTTGAGGAGGCCCACAACTCGCGGTATTCCATTCATCTGGGTGCCGCAAAAATGTATCAAGATTTGAGACAACACTACTGGTGGAGGAGAATGAAGAATGATATAGTTGGGTTTGTGGCTCGGTGTCTCAATTGTCAGCATGTCAAGTATGAGCATCAGAGACCGGGTGGTGTGCTTCAGAGGTTAGAGATCCCAGAGAGGAAATGGGAGCGATCACCATGGATTTCGTAGTTGGGCTCCCATGGACTTCGAGGAAGTTCGATGCTAAATGGGTGATTGTGGATCGGCTGACTAAGTCCGCACACTTCATTCCAGTTGGTACTACTTTTTCTTCAGAGCGGTTGGGTGAGATTTACATTAGAGAGATTGTTCGCCTTCATGGGGTACCAGTTTCCATCATTTCAGATAGAGGCACGCAGTTTACATCGCAGTTTTGGAGAGCCGTACAACGAGATTTAGGCACTCAGATTGAGTTGAGCGCAATATTTCACCCTCAGATAGAGGGGCAGTCCGAGTGCACTATCCAGATTTTTGAGGACATGCTACGCGCCTGTGTCATTGATTTTGGGGGTTCATGGGACCAGTTTTTGCCGCTCGCAGAGTTTTCTTACGACAACATTTATCAGTCGAGTATTCAGATGGCTCCGTATGAGGCTTTATATGGGAGGCGGTGTAGATCTCTGGTGGGATGGTTTGAGCCGGGTGAGGCTAGGCTTTTGGGTACAAACTTGGTTCAGGATGCATTAGACAAGGTGAAATTGATTCAGGAGAGGCTTCACATAGCACAGTCGAGATAAAAGAGCTATGCTGACAGGAAGGTCCATGATGTGTCTTACATGGTTGGGGAAAAGGTTTTGCTGAAGGTATCACCCATGAAGAGTGTTATGAGGTTTGGGAAGAGGGGTAAGTAGAGCCCTCGGTTCATTCGGCCTTTTGAGGTACTTTAGAGGATTGGGGAGGTGGCTTACAAGCTTACCTTGCCACCTAGCTTATCGAGTGCGCATCCGGTATTTCATATTTCTATGCTTCAGAAGTATATCGGCGATTCGTCTCATGTTTTGGATTTCAGCACGGTCCAGTTGGATGGTGATTTGACTTATGATATGGAGTCGGTGGCCATTTTGGGGCAGCATGTTCGAAAGTTGAGGTCTAAGGATATAGCTTCAGTGAAAGTGAAATGGAGAGGTCAACCTATGGAGGAGGTTACTTGGGAGACCGAGCGGGATATGCGTAGCAAATACCCACACCTATTTAAGACTCTAGGTTTGTTTCTAGACCCGTTCAAGGACGAACGTTTTGTTTAAGAGGGGGAGGATGTAACGACCCAGCCGATTATTTTGAGAGTTGTAGCCCCGTTCCCCCATTTCCAGCTTTGTTTTTGTTCTACAACTGTATTATGACTTACCGGGATAGTTAGTTCGGGTCCGGAGTGATTTCAGAGTGAAATGAGACACATAGTCTCTTAATTAGAAGTTTAAGTTGGAAAAGTCGGTCGAATGACGACTTATGTGTAAACGAACTCGGATTTGAATTTTGATGGTTCTGTTATCTCCGTTAGGTGCTTTTGGACTTAGGAGCGCGTCCGGAATGTGATTTGGCGGTCCGTAGTAGAATTAGGTTTGAATTGGCGAAAGTTGGAATTTTGGCGATTTTGGCCGGCAGTGAAAGTTTTGATATTGGGGTCGTATTGGATTTCTGGAAGTTGGGGTAGGTTTGTGGTGTCATTTTTGACTTGTGTGTAAACTATGAGGTCAATCGGGCGTGGTTTGGTAGGTTTCAGCGCCGTTTGTGGAATTCAGAAGTTTAGAAGTTCTTTAGTCTTGAATTCGGGTGTAATTTCTTGTTTTGAGTGATTTGAAGGTTCAAGTAAGTTCGCATGGGGTTATATTACTTGTTGTCTTCTTTGGTTGAGGTCCCGGGGGCCTCGGATGGAATTCAGGAGGTTTCAGACTTGGTTTTAGAATTGAATGAGCAGCTGTTGTTGCTGGTGTAATTGCACCTGCGGAGTGCGATGCGCAAGTGCGAGTCCGCAGAAGCGAAGAAGGAGACGTAGAAGCGGCCAAGGGAGAGCTGGGCAGATGCTGCAGGTGCGAAGACTTTCCCACACCTGTGAGGGTCACAGAAGCAAAAAGCTGAGCGCATGTGCGATGGTTGACCGCAAGTGCGATGGATTCCGGCATGTGCGATAGGCACAGGCGCGATCTTGAAGTCACAGGAGCAGAGTCTGGGATTCTAAGTGAAACCGCACTGCGATGGAATTTCCGCAGGTGCGGCGTCGCAGATGCGACAAGAGGTTCACATGTGCGATTTTGCTGGGCAGAACCTATAAATAGAAGACTTCGAGATTTTTCACCATTTTCATGATTTTTGAGCTCGGATTTTGGGGTCTTGTGAGAGGGATTTCGAAGTAATCACCGAGGTATGTTCCTTGAGCGTATCTATCTTCAATAATTGTGTTTCCCCACTGATTTTACACCTAGTTAGTGAGATTATGAAGTGAAATTTGGGAGTTTAGGACTTGAGAATTGGAGAGTGAATTTTGGGGTTTTGGATGACCAAATGGTGTCGAGTTTTGATAAATTTAGTATGGATAGACTCGTGAGTGAATGGGCTTTCGGGTCTTTTTTTGAATTTTGTCGGATTTTGAGACGTGGGCCCGAGGGCCGGTTTGAGCCAAATTTCGGATTTTGAGGTCTAATTTAGTAGTTTTCTTGTGGAATTGATCCCTTTGGCCTATATTACACTTATTGTACTATTTATGGCTAGATTCAGGACATTCGGAGGCCGACTCGCAAGGTAAGAGCATTTTGGAGTAGGGATTTGCTCGGATCGAGGTAAGTAACAATTGCAAATCTGGTCCTGAGGGTATGCAACTCCGGATATTATATCGTGTGACTATTTTGGAGGTGATGCACATGCTAGGTGACAGGGGTGTGGGCATGCAATGAAGGGATTGTGACTTGGTCGGTCCCGTGTGACTGTAAAGTCGAATAGCTTACTGTTAACTACATGTCCTTTCTATTTTATGGAAATTTGACTGCAATTCATGTTAGAAACTATGTTCAGGCCTTATGATAACACTGTTGGGACCCGTTGAGGTCGTGTACTTGTTGAATTAGATGTTATTTGCTGTTCTGTTCTCACTCATAATATTTACTTGCTTATTACACCTCTATCCCTTCTTGTTTCTTGCTGATATATGTGATTATCTCTGTTTGGGCTGATTTATATGATTTCTGAGAGCCCGAGGGACTGGAGAGGTTGGTGACTGAGATAGGGCCTGAGTACTGAGCGGTGAGATGTGCAAGTGTATATGGATCGGGTTGCACGCCACAACGAGCCTTAGGACTGTTCATATATATGGATCGGGTTGCACGCCGTAACGAGCCTTCAGACTGTTTATTTATATTGGATCGGGTTGCATGCTGCAAAATGCCTTATGGATAATTATATGTTGGATCGGGTTGCACGTCGCAACGATATAACGCTTGGGATGTAGGAGCCCCTCCGGAGTCTGTACACCCCCAGTGAGCACATGTACCTATTGAGTGTGAGTGTTGAGGGTTGAGAGCCGAGTGAATGAGCTGCTGAGATGAGTTGAGTGACAATTGCCTTGAGAGGCTGTAATTGTTTTTAATTATTGTTGCATTTAGTCGTTATTTGTCATTGTTGTGAATTATCTTAAAGGTTCCATATCTGGTTTAATTGAGCTCAAGCTGATTTGACTTAAACTGCCGAATTTGAAAGCATGTTCACTTTTTACTGAAATTTCTGAAAGTGAATTGTATTTGCATAGCTCGTCACTGCTTCTCAGTTCCTTATTTGTTTCTGTTACCTACTGAGTTGGAAGTACTCACGTTACTCCCTGCACTTTATGTGCAGATCTAGGTGTGCCCGGTTACAAAGGGTGTTAATTTCATGCGTGGCTGATTATCAGAGACTTACGAGGTAGCTGCCGACGTCCGTAGTCCTTGTCTCTCCTTTCTTATCATTTTCCTCTCTTGTATTGTCTTTTGGCACAAACTGTTGTAGACTCAGTTTCTAGACTGATTCTTAGATGATCATGACTTAGTGATACTCTGATGTCGGGCTATTATTCCGCATTAAACTCTAGTTAATTTAATTATTTTAACTCATTTCTGTAATATAATTAAAGTAAATTGAAAATGTCGGCTTGTCTAGTTCCACGTTAGGCGCCATAATGACAGGTTAGGTTATTGGGTAGTGACATCCGCGATAGAAAAATAGACAACAAAATTGCCATTTTCTACAAATGTTTTTACCAAATCCATGATGCATTGCATAGTCCAAAAATTCGTACCGTGGAATATTAGCTTACCTTGGCATTATAAAACTTAAATCCTTGATGAACTTTTAAGGAGCCTTACATCCTCCCCCGCTTAGGATCATTCGTCCTCAAATAAGGGTTAAAGCCCCTTACAGATATCCAACATGACTTAACTCTCTAAATTTCCAAATTATTTTGCAGAGTTTCCTCTGTATATAGACCTATCCACCTATAAGAGAGCTACAAAAATCAACCAAAGAAACATATCCATATGCCATACAAGGCTCCATAAGTATATATAATACTTAAACACACCATTTCTTATCATTTCATTGTTATTAATTTACATAACTGCTCCAAGCCATGGAGGCATATATAGATGAGCATAAAACATAATACCCGAAATAAAAGGGCTTCGAATAGTCTTTACAAACCATTAACTAGTTCTACAAATAAGTTAGGATATCTCTTTTTCATCTCTTCTTCGGCCTACTAAGTCGCTTCTTCCACATGTTGGTTCCTCTGTAACACCTAGACCGATGCAACTTCCTTGGTTCTCGATTTTCTAACTTGTTTAGCAAGGATGGCACTTCTTTATAGGTCAAACCTGCATTAATTTCAACATTCTCCACATGGACAATGAGTGCTGGATCCCCAATCAGTCGCTTCAACAAGGGCACATGAACCACAGGATGCATGGAGGATAACTCTTGAGGTACTTCAGGCTCATAGGCTATTTGGCCAATTTTTTTAAGAGTTTATATGGCCCAATGTATATAGGACTCAATATTCCTTTCTTAACAAATCACATAACGTCTTTATGGGGAAACATTTCTTTAGAAATACAAATTCATTTTTCTCAAACTCCAAATCAACACGTCGAACATCCGAATAGGACTTTTGACGACCTTCAACCTTCTTGAACCATTCCTTGACGATTTTGACTTTTGTCGTAGCTTAGGGAATGCGGTCTTTCTCTATCAACTCTATTATACTAACTTCTGATCATCCGATGAGAGATCTATATATCCTGCCATATAAGGCACCACACAATGCGACAATAACCCAATACACGATAAAATTATCAAACTCGATCTTTATTGGCCCTATGCTCCTTGAAACATGTTACTATAGCCACTCCTTTCCCCAATTGTCATTCGATATACTAAAGTAAATCATTATGAACACTATATAGTTTTCCCTATCAGATCTAAACTTTGATATTGAAGAGACAACATAAAATATGATCTTAACATGATATTGAGTCACAAAAATATTGAATGTACATATAATATCTTGGTAATTGAGTTCTACAATGATTTCCTTAAATCAAGCTAGAACTATATGTTAGTACTTTTAACTTGCTTTGCCAAATCCTCAACAAAGGACTTTACTTGATGAGTGTCTTATAGGACCTTCTGATAAATAACATCTGGTGGCTAGTGCATAGTCCCTCGTAACATTAACCCTTAGCACTTTGCCCGATTATGCATGTCTCCATTACGATATTCAACTATCATAACTACATGGTCTCACTCTTTTTTGGTTGAACTTAAGTAGCTTTACTATGACCCTTCCTTCCCCACTTGGGGTGAACGTTCCGGCTTTCGACACAGGTCTTGAACATATCAACTTGAGGGGCATATGTTTCATATCTCTAGACCTCTTGTATATGATTGATTTTTAGGTAGGTTTAAGTTGCCATGGTGATAACATCATAAGTGCTCAACCTCTTTTCCAACCTCATAAGCTTGGAACCAAATTCCTCATGTCAATATCTGTTCGGAGCGTAACACAACTTCGTACATTTTTGGGACCCTTATAACATCCATGGTGGATCTTCTCATTTCAAGTTCAATTGACTCTCTTTATACTCAATGTGACATCTTATGACATATATTTGGATGTTCTTATTTTTCCTTAGACCTATCATTTCCAGACAAGGCACATATGGGTATAAAGAACTTATTATTATCTCTTTCATAACTTTTTTTCTCCCGAGAGACCCATACTCTTATCATTACCCTCCAGGTCATGCATTTCATATATCACATGCCTAAGTAACTCATTTTCTTTTACATCTTAGGATCATATACATGGTTCTCACATTATCCATATGTACTAGTTGACCCTAGGTCTTATATGTCATGCCAGTATCTCTTTGGAGGTGGGTAATCACTTCTAACACTTTTCTCATATATAGTATACTTAGGGTACCATAAACTTATCTCGTATGTCCATACCATTCATTAAACCTGCTACATGTGGCATTTCCTTAATATTCAGGCCTTTCTCTATGTCTCATGCCATATGACAATATTCGTTGGAGTTGAAGAAAGAACGCATGAGTTAGAAAATAATCTTATAGTCAAGCTGTATTGCACGATCTAGAGTGTTGAAGTGTAACATTTCTAAAATGCTCATACGGACTCCTAATTATAGATGTGGTCAATAATACATTGATAAAAAGGAGTCTACTAGACACAGCTCCGAGATATCCTAGGACACTTAATAATCTTAGACTCTGATACCAAGCTTGTCACGCCCCGTCCTTGGGAGCAGGACCGATGCTCAAGCACCCTTGCGGTGTTCAAGCAAGCCTCCATTCCATATCTTTTCCATGAGTGCCCATACAGAATTTAGAAGATCAAAA
>AWOL01S0108564.1:5823-19163 GCA_000715115.1 Nicotiana otophora
GGAGGAGGGGGAGGGGGGCGTTAGGGGGATGGGAATATCGGAAATGTAACAACCCGGTCGGTCGTTTTGAGAGTTATAGCATCGATCCCCTATTTACTGCTTTTTCCGTTTCTGTTTCAGCTTATGTGACTTGCCGGGAGGTTTTGTTTTGGTTTTTGGGGTGTTTTGGGACACTTAGTTCCTAAACGGAAGTTAAAGTCT
Organism: Nicotiana otophora; assembly: GCA_000715115.1. Lineage (NCBI taxonomy): Eukaryota > Viridiplantae > Streptophyta > Magnoliopsida > Solanales > Solanaceae > Nicotiana > Nicotiana otophora. Next base: position 6,025 of record AWOL01S0108564.1, read on the forward strand.
TAGAATTTTGTCTGTAGTCGAAACTGTATGAAGACGACTCCGGAATAGAGTTTCGTCGATTCTGTTAGCTCCGTTGAGTGATTTTGGACTTAGGGGCGTGTCCGGATTGTGTTTTGGAGGTTTGTAGCTCATTTTGGCTTGAAATGGCGAAAGTCAAATTTTTGAAGATTTTGATCGGTTGTGAACTTTTTGATATCGGGGTCGGAATCTGATTTTGAAAGTTGGAGTAGGTCTGCAATGTTGAATATGACTTGTATGTAAAATTTGGGATCTATCGGACGTGGTTTGATAGGTTTCGGCATCGGTTGTAGAAATTAGCAGTTTCAAGTTCATTAAGTTTGAATCAGAGGGTGATTTGTATTTTTAGCGTTGTTTGATGTTATTTGAGGGCTCGATTATGTTCGTATGGTATTTTAGGACTTGTTGGTATGTTTGGTTGAGGTCCCAGGGGCCTCGGGTAAATTTCGAATGCTTAACGGATCGAAATTTGGACTTGTGTAATTACTGAAGATTTCAAGCTTCTGGTGTCATCGCACCTACGATGGGGTGGCCACAGGTGCGGACACATACGTGCGAGAGGCCAAGCATAGAAGCGGGATTGAAGAGATGGCCAGGGATTCCAGGTTCAGAGAGTGAGCTGGAAGGGGTGACCGCAGAAGTGGACCACTGTCCGCAGGTGCGAACACCTGATCGCAGAAGCGGTCCCAGTCACCTTGAGTCATTTCCGCACATGCGATGGAATTCCGCAGGTGCGACTGGTGGTCCGCAGGTGCGAGATCGCTGGGGAGAAAAGAGGAAATTTCGAGGGTTTGGTCTCATTTCCAATTTTGGGATTTTGAGAGCTCGGATTGGGCGATTATTTGAGGGAATTTCAGAGAAAGCTTTTGGGTAACGATTTTTAACTCATTTATGGATATATTTCACTAATCAATGGTTAATTGCATCATTTAATTTTGGATTTGAGTTGAAATTTTGGGGAAAATGGGAAGAAGTTCTTCAACTAAAATTTTGGGTTTTGATTGAGATTTTGGACATCGGATTTTGGACGAGTGAACTCATGAGGGTATGGGTGTTCATATTGTGTGACTTTTACCCGATTCCGAGACGTGGGCCCAGGGAGACTTTTTGAGGCGATTTTCTAATTTCTCGCTTTAGTTTTGATTTTATTAACTAGATTAGTTTCTTATAGTTATATTAATGATATGTAATTGATTTTGGCTAGATTTGGGCCATTCGGAGTCGGATATTCGTGGAAAAATATTATTACAGATTGATTTGAGCTTGGTTCGAGGTAAGTGACTTGCCTACGAGGTTGTTCCTCGGGAGTTCTCCTTGCATATTTACTTTTGAGACTACGAGGCGGTACCTCGGGAGATCTCCTTGCATTTATATTTTGGGACTACGAGACGGTATCTCAGGAGATCCCTTGTTGTTTATCCCTGTGTTCTGCGTTGCTACTTTGCTATGTTCTCCTTGTTTAATTTCCAGTCTCTTATTATATTGTTATATTCTCCTGCTTATTTATTATATACCCGTGGGCCTGACCTGACCTCGTCACTACTCGACCGAGGTTAGGCTTGGCACTTACTGGGTACCAATTGTGGTGTACTCATGCTACTCTTCTGCACATGTTTTCGTATGCAGATTCAGGTATTTCTTACCAGCTGCACTATCAGTGAGTCAAGATAGCTTTGGAGACTTCAAGGTACATCTGCCGTGTCCGCAGACCTCGGAGTCCCTTTCTACTCTTCCCCATGTCTATTATCTTATGTATTTCTTTTATTAGACTCTGATGTATAGAGATACTAGGCTTCCTTCTGCAGTTTGTGATTCATGATGTTCTGGGTTTTGGGAAAATATGTGTGTCAAGTGTTTTGGTTATTGTATATGCCGAGCGGTATTATTATTGGTTATTCAGTATCTAATGCAGTTAGCTGTTAAGTTTTGCTTCCATTATTATTATTTTCACAATCTGTTAGGCTTACCTAGTCGTAGAGACTAGGTGTCATCACGACATGTCTCGGAGGGATGTTTGGGTCGTGATAAGTTGGTATGAGAGCTCTAGGTTCATAGATGTCGTGAGTCACAAGCCGGTTTATTAGAGTCTCGCGGATCGGTACGGAGATGTCTATACTTATCTTCAGGAGGCTATGGAACTGTTAGGAAAAATTATAATTCTTTGATTCCTTGTTGTGCGAAATTTGTTGACATAAAAACAATTCTAAACTTATGTATTCTATTCTTTCTCACAGATGGTGAGGACCCGTAAAAAGGATCTGATGACCAGGCACCTGCACCCCCAGCTAGAGCCGCGAGAGGCTGCGACCGGGGTAGAGGCCGAGGACGTTCACGCGGTACAACCACAGCACCCGCACGAGCGGCTACAGAGGAGCCCCCAGTAGCTTCAGCTGAAGGCAGACACCTGAGGTACCTGTTAGTGCACCAGCCCTCCAGGAGACTCTAGTCCAGTTTTTGAGCATGCTCAGCACCTTAGCTAAGGCTGGATTGATTTCACTTGCTCCTGCCACATCTCAAGCCAGGGGAGGAGCACAGACTCCCATCGCCGGTTGTCTAGAACAATGGGTTCAGGTCGACCAGGTTCCAAAGATTATACCGATGTAGCCGGTAGCTCCAGCTCAGCCCGAGGTTAGGGCAGCAGTCTTTGAGGCAGAGCAGCTCAGACTTGAGAGGTACAAGAGGTACCACCCACCTACCTTCAGCGGATTGGCTACAGAGGATACTCAGGGCTTTCTGGCGGAGTGTCATCGTATTCTCCGTACTATGGGCGTAATGGAGACGAGTGGGGTTGTTTTTACCACCTTCTAACTTAGAGGAGCAACCTATCAGTAGTGGCATGCTTATGAGTTGAGTAGTCCAGCTGAGGCAGCTTAACTTACATGGACTCAGTTCTCGGACATGTTTTTGAGAGAGTATGTCCCTCAGAGCCTTAGGGATGCATGGCGTGCGGATTTTGAGTAGTTGCGCCAAGGTGCTATGATGTGTCAGAGTATGCAGTTCGTTCAGTGATTTGGCCCGACATGCACCGGCCTTGGTTGCCGCAGTTCGAGAGAGGGTTCGTCAGTTTATTGAGGGACTCCACCTCAGTATCAGGATTAATATGGTCAGGGAGCTGGAGATGGATATGTCTTACCAACAGGTTGTGAGTATTGCTAGGAGGTTGGAGGGCATGCTCGCCCGTTTTAGAGAGGACGGGGAGGCCAAGAGGTCTCGAGAGACTGGTTCTTATTCTGGTGCTCGTGCCCCAACAGCTCGCCATGGTAGGGGTTATGTGAGTCGCCCCGTTCATTCATCTCTTCCAGCCGCCGGTGGTGTTCCAGCCCCTTCTAGGCCCCAGGAGCCTTATTATGCACCGTCAGTATCTAGTGTGCCTTCTGTACGGGGTGTTCCCAGCGGCCAGTCCAGCAGACCTGGCCCGAGCCAGTCACAGCAGTCACGCCCTCCAAAAGCTTGTTTTGAGTGTGGCGATACTCGCCATATGGTGAGGGATTTCCCAGACTTAGGAGGGGAGCACCTCCACAGACTTCTCAGACACCGCTTGCTCTACCAGGTCCTCAGACTATGATTCCAGCACCAGCTACTACCCTACCTGCTTAGTCAGTTCGAGGTAAAGGTCGGGGAGGTCGAGGTCGCCCTAGAGGGGGAGGCCATGCTAGATATTATGCTCTTTCTACTCGTACAGAGGCAGTTGCTTCCGACTATGTTATTACAGGTATTGTTTCAGTCTGTCATATAGACGCGTTGGTCCTATTTGATCCAGGCTCTACATATTCCTATGTGTCCTCTTATTTTGACCTGTATTTGGGCGTATCTAGGGATTCTTTGAGTTCCCTTGTTTATGTGTCTACTCCTATAGGAGATTCTCTTATTGTGGACAGCGCGTATCAGTCGTGTTTGATCGCTCTTAGTGGTTTTGAGACCAGAACCAATTTATTATTACTCAGCATGGTAGACTTTGATGTTATCTTGGGCATGGACTGGTTGTCGCCCCATTATGCTATTCTTGATTGTCACGCTAAAACCGTAATACTAGCTATGCTAGGTTTACTGCGATTAGAGTGGAGAGGTATCTTAGAGTACACTCCTAGCAGAGTTATTTTATTTCTTAAAGCTCAATGGATGGTTGAGAAGGGGTGTGACGCGTATCTAGATTATGTGAGAGATATCAGTATTGATACCTCTACAGTTGAATCAGTCCCAGTAGTGAGGGATTTCCCTGACATATTTTCAGCTGATTTACCGGGCATGCCGCCCAATAGAGATATTGATTTTGGCATTGATTTGTTGCCGGGCACTCAAACCAACTCTATTCCTCCGTATCGTATGGCTCTTCCTGAGTTGAAGGAGTTGAAGGAACAGTTACAGGAATTGCTTGATAAGGGCTTCATTCGGCCCAGTGTGTCACCTTGGGGTGCTCATATCTTATTTGTGAAGAAGAAGGATGATTTTATGCGGATGTGTATAGATTACCTCCAGTTGAACAAAGTCATAGTGAAGAACAGGTTTCCATTGCCTCGTATTGAAGATTTATTTGATCAGCTACTGGGTGCCAGAGTGTTCTTCAAGATTGATTTACGTTCCAGCTATCATCAATTGAAGATTCGGGAGCCAGATATCCCAAAGACAGCTTTCAGGACTCGGTATGGTCACTACGAGTTCCTTGTGATGTCATTTGCGCTGACCAATGCCCCAACAGTTTTTATGCACTTGATGCACAGTGTGTTCCGTCCTTATCTTGACTCTTTCATCATTGTATTTATTGACGACATTCTAGTGTACTCCCGGACTCGGGAGGATCATGAGCAGCACCTGAGGACCGTGCTTCAGAGCTTGAGAGAAAAGAAGTTATATGCAAAATTTCTAAAGTGTGAGTTTTGTCTAGACTCAGTGGCATTCTTGGGTCATGTAGTATCAAGTGATGGGATCAAGGTGGATCTGAAGAAGGTGGAAGTAGTTCAGAGTTGTCCTAGACCATCATCAGCTACGAAGATCCGGAGTTTTCTTGGTTTGGCAGGGTATTACCATCATTTTATAGAGGGATTCTCATCTATTGCAGCACATATGACCAAGCTGACCTAGAAGGGTGCTCCGTTCAGGTGGACAGAGGAGTTTGAAGAGAGCTTTCAGAAGCTCAAAACAGCTTTGACTACAGCCCCAGTATTGGTGCGGTGCTGATGCATGATGGTATGGTGATTGCCTACGTGTCTAGACAGCTGAAGGTGCATGAAAAGAACTATCATGTCCATGACCTTGAGTTAGCAGCTATTGTTCATGCCTTGAAGATTTGGCGGCACTATTTCTATGGTGTTCCTTGTGAGATCTACACCGATCACCGGAGTCTGCAGCATTTGTTCAAGCAGAAGGATTTTAATTTGTGTCAGATAAGGTGGTTAGAGCTGCTTATATATTATGATATCACCATTTTGTACCACCCTGGGAAGGCCAATGTGGTGGTCGATGCTTTGTGTCGCCGGGCAGAGAGTTTGGGGAGCTTAGCATATCTACCAGCAGCAGAGAGATCCATGGTGTTGGATGTTTAGGCCTTAGCCAGCCAGTTTGTGAGACTGGATATTTCTTAGCCGAGTCGAGTATTAGCTTGTGTGGTCTCTCGGTCTTCTCTTTATGATCGTATCAGGGAGCGTCATTATGATGACCCCCATATGCTTGTCCTTAAGGACAAGGTCCAGCACGGTGATGCTAAGGAGGTCACTATTGGGGATGATGGTGCATTTAGGATGCAAGGCAGACTATGTGTGCCTAATATGAATGGCTTGCGTGAGTTGATTCTCCAGGAGGCTCACAGTTCGCGGTACTCCATTCATCCGGGTACCGCGAAGATGTATCAGAACTTGAGGCAGCATTACTGGTGGAGGAGAATGAAGAAGGACATAGTAGAGTTTGTGGCTCGGTGTCTAAATTGCCAGCAGGTTAAGTATGAGCATCAGCGGCCAGGTGGATTTCTTCAGAAGATAGAGATTCCAGAGTGAAAATGGGAGAGGATCACTATGGATTTCATTTTTGGGCTTACACGGACTCAGCGAAAGTTTAAAGTTTGGGTGATTGTGTATAGGATAACCGAGTCAACGCATTTCATTCCTGTGATGGCTATCTATTCTTCTGAGCAGTTGGCTCAAATTTATATCCGCAAGATTGTCAGACTTCATGGCATACTGGTATCCATCATATCTGACTGAGGTACGCAGTTTATATCATGGTTCTGGAGGGCTGTACAGCAGGAGTTGGGTACTCAGGTTAAGGTGAGCACGGTATTTCACCCTCAGATAGACGGACAGTCTGAGCACACTATTCAGATACTAGAGGATATGCTCCGCCCTTGTGTGATAGATTTTGGGGGTGCTTAGGATCAATTCTTGCAACTTGCGGAGTTTTCCTACAACAACAGTTATCAGTCAAGCATCCAGATGGCACCGTATGAGGCTCTGTATGATAGGCGGTGTTGGTCTCCAGTGGGTTGGTTCGAGCCGGGCGAGGCTAGATTATTGGGTACGGACTTGATTCACGATGCCCTGGATAAGGTGAAGGTGATTCAAGATCGACTTCGCACAGCCCAATCCAGACAGAAGACTTATGCAGATCGGAAGGTTCGCGATGTTGCATTCATGGTTGGAGAGCGGGTCTTGCTCCGGGTTTTGCCTATGAAGGGCGTTATAAGGTTCGGGAAGAAGGGCAAGTTGAGCCCTAGGTTCATTGGTCCCTTTGAGGTGTTGCAGCATGTCGGGGAAGTTGCTTATGAGCTTGCCTTACCTCCCAGTCTTGCAGGGGTCCATCCAGTATTCCATGTTTCTATGCTCCGGAAGTATCACCGCGATCCGGCTCATGGGTTGGATTTTAGCTTAGTCCAGTTAGACAACGATCTATCTTATATTGAGGAGCCAGTTGCTATTTTGGACAGGCACGTTCAAAAGCTAAGGTCAAAGAACATTACTTCAGTGAAGGTTCAGTGGAAGGCTTATCCGGTCTAGGAGGCGACTTGGGAGACCGAGCAAGATATGCACAGTCGTTATCCTCATCTTTTCACCACTTCAGGTGTGTCTCTATACTCGTTCGAGGATGAATGATTATTTTAAGAGGGGGAGGATGTAATGATCTGGCCGGTCGTTTTGAAAGTTATAGCCCCGATCCCCTATTTACTACTTTCCCCGTATATGTTTCAGCGTATGCGACTTGCCGGGAGGTTTTATTTTGGTTTTGGGGGTGTTTTGGGACACTTAGTCCATAAACAGAAGTCAAAGTCTTAGGATTTTGTCCGTAGTTGGAACTGTATGAAGATGAATCTGGAATGGAGTTTCTTCGGTTTGGTTAGCTCCGTTGGGTTATTTTGGACTTAGGGGCGTGTCCGAATTGTGTTTTAGAGGTCTATAGGTCATTTAGGCTTGAAATGGCGAAAGTCGAATTTTTGGAGATTGTGACCAGTAGTGGACTGTTTTATATAGGGGTCGGAATCCGATTCCGAAAGTTGGAGTAGGTCCATAATATTGAATATGACTTGTGTGTAAAATTTTGGGTCAATCAGACATGGTTTGATAGGTTTCGGCATCGGTTGTAGAAATTGAATGTTTCAAGTTCATTAAGTTTAAATCGGAAGATGATTCGTGTTTTTAGCATTGTTTGATGTGATTTGAGGGCTAGACTAAGTTATTATGGTATTTTAGGACCTTTTGGTATGTTTGGTTGAGGTCCCGGGGGCCTCGGGTGAGTTTCGGATGCTTAACGGATCAAAATTTGGACTTGTGTAATTGCTGAAGCTTTCAAGCTTCTGGTGTAATCGCACCTGCGATGGGGTGGCCGTAGGTGCAGACACGTACGTACGAGAGGCGAAGCGCAGAAGCGGGATTGAGGAGATAGACAGGGGTTATAGGTGCGAGGGAATTTTCGCTTATGCGAGCCCGCAGATGCGCTTGAAGTTCCGCATATGCGGAGAGTGAGCTGGAAGGGGTGACCTCAGAAGCGGACCACTGTCCGCAGGTGCGCATACGCAGGTGCGACCACCTGATCGAAGAAGAGGTCCCAGTCACCTTGATTCATTTCCTCACCTTCGATGAAAATTCCGCAGGTGCGGCATCGCATGTGCGACTGGTGGTCCGTAGGTGCGAGATTGATGGGCAGAAAATAGGAAATTTCGAGGGTTTGGTCTCATTTCCAATTTTGGGACTTTGAGAGCTCGGATTGGGCGATTATTTGAGGGGTTTTCATAGAAAGATTTTGGGTATCGATTCTTAACTCCTTTATGGTTATATTCCACTAATCTATGATTGATTTCATCATTTAATTTCGGATTTGGTTTGAAATTTTGGGGGAAATGGGAAGAAGTTTTTTAACTAATATTTTGGATTTTGATTGATATTTTTGACATCGGATTTAGATAATTTTGGTACGAGTGAACTCATGAGGGAATGGGTGTTCATATTTTGTGACTTTTACCCGATTCCGAGACGTGGGCCCGGGGAGACATTTTGGGGCGATTTTCTAATTTCTCGCTTTAGCTTTGATTTCATTAACTAGATTAGTTTCTTATAATTATATTTATGATATGTAATTAATTTTGGCTAGATTCGGGCCATTCAGAATCAGATATTCGTGGGAAAAGCATTGTTACAGATTGATTTGAGCTTGGTTCGAGGTAAGTGGCTTGTCTAACCTTGTGCGGAGGAAATTTCCTTAGGATTTGGTGTTGTTATGATATGTGAGCACCGTGTACGCGAGGTGACGAGTGCGTACACGGGCTATTGATGGAAAAACCTAATTTTTACTGAGTAATGGCATGTTTTCATCTTATATGAGTATACTAGCATGTGTAGTTATCCTGTTAGCCTAGAATAGCATGTCTACGTGTCCTAATTGCCTCTTTGAGCTCTTTGCAGCATATTTAGTAAGTCCTGCTTCTTTCTTGACTTGTATTTAGTCTAAATTGTAGGTTTCTTGTTGTAACTTTTATATTCATTTGTTTAAGTTGCGTATTTACTTTTGAGACTACGAGGCGGTTCCTCGGGAGTTCTCTCTGCACATTTACTTTTGAGACTACGAGGCGGTTCCTCGGGAGTTCTCCCTGCATATTTACTTTTGAGACTACGAGGCGGTACCTCGGGAGATCTCCTTGCATTTTTATTTTGGGACTACGAGACGGTATCTCGGGAGATCCCCTGTTGTTTATACATATGTTCTGTGTTGCTACTTTGCTATGTTCTCCTTGTTTAAATTCCAGTCTCTTATTATATTGTTATATTCTCCTGCTTATTTATTATATACCCGTGGGCCTGACCTGACCTCGTCACTACTCGACCGAGGTTAGGCTTGGCACTTATTGGGTACCAATTGTGGTGTACTCATGCTAATCTTCTGTACATGTTTTTGTATGCAGATCCAGGTACTTCTTACCAGCCGCACTATTAGTGAGTCGAGACAGCTTTGGAGACTTCAAGGTACATCTGCCGTGTCCGCAGACCTCGGAGTACCTTTCTACTCTTCCCCATGTCCATTATCTTATGTATTTCTTTTGTTAGACTCTAATGTATAGAGATACTAGGCTTCCTTCTGCAGTTTATGATTCATGATGTTCCGGATTTTGAAAAACTGTGTACGTCTAGTGTTTTGGTTATTGTATATGTCGAGCGACACTATTATTGGTTATTCAGTATCTAATGCAGTTAGCTGTTTAGTTTTGCTTCCACTATTGATATTTCTGTAATCTGTTAGGCTTACCTAGTCATAGAGACTAGGTGCCGTCACAATATATCTCGAAGGGATGTTTGGGTCGTGACAGGAAATCATTTGGATTTTGTTATGATTGCAAATAAATAGTTACCACAAATGTTAATTAATCAAGTAATGCTGCTAAAACTTTGTAGAATTCTAAAATATTGGACAGTTATATTGTTTAAATTGATCTGCATGTGTCCGTAACCATGCATGTTATTCTCTCTGTTTCAATTTAAATGATACCATTTTTTTATTAGTCCGTTTTAAAAAGAATGACATATTTTTACAATTAAAATTAATTTAACTTTGAACTCTTTATTTTACTCATTTTACCCTTAATGAGAAGTTTTTATAACCACATAAATTTCATGGCCCACAAAGCTTACCCTTTAAGCTTTTAAGACCACAAATTTAAAAAAATCTTTTTTTTAAATTACGTGCCGAATCAAACTATGTCATCTAAATTCAATCAGGAGGGAATAGAATTTTTGGTCCGCACGCTACCGTTCCTTTGCCTATAATTTACTCACTCTCCTAGAGTTGCGATTTGCTCAAATGGCCAAGGTCTGGAAAGTGCATAAAGAGTAAAAAGAGTTGAAAGAAAGAGAATGACTATATAAAACTTATTAAAATATGTTAGCTAAATAGTGGCTTGTTTTGATGAAAATCAAGCTTTTTATTAAAAATATAATTAAATAATTAAAAATGTTCTTATGCAACAGCTTTAACTCTTAGATAAGAGAAATCACACACTTTAACACTTTTACTAGTAAAAATAGCACGAGCTAGCCAGATTTTAGATTGTTAATTGAAAAATAGTCAGCATTTACAAAGTTATTAAAAAATAACCACTATTTTGCTAAAACATAGAAAGTTCTATTATGCTAGATTATGGAGCTACTGCGTATAAACTTCCAGCATATGTGTTGGAACTCAAGCACACGAAAAGTTCCGGCATAATATGCTGGATTATGGAGCTCCTGCATATAAACTTCTAGTATATTATATTGGAACTCCTGCACATGATAAAACTCCAGCATATTATGCTGGAATCTCTCTAGCATATTATGCTGGAATTTTTTTGTATTTTTAATGTGTTTTTGTATAATTTTTATCTTTACATAAAAAAGTAATTAAATTTCGATTACTTTTGAAACTGTAATTATTTTTCAATTACGATTTGTAAATCTGGCTATTTCTAAAAAGAATTCCCGCTTTTACTAATAAGCCTTGCAATCACATTCATAGGAATATAATAAATTAACCGAACGGTCAGGGGTCATTAAACTTCGAACCCATGATCATATTACTATATACGAATTTTACAATCTTAATTGTCCATATGGCTGATTATTTGACTGACCATTTTGAGAAATAATTGTTGAAAAAAATACAAGTCGTCCGTTAGTTGCTCATTTACAATATTTTCTATAGAAGTCATATTTTGACCAAACAGATTAAAAAATATATGATGGATACAACAACAACAACCCAGTATAATCCCACTAGTGGGGTCTGGGGAGGGTAGTATGTACGCAGNTTCAAGCACACGAAAAGTTCCGGCATAATATGCTGGATTATGGAGCTCCTGCACATGATAAAACTCTAGCATATTATGCTGGAATCTCTCTAGCATATTATGCTGGAATGTTTTCGTATTTTTAATGTGTTTTTGTTTAATTTTTATCTTTACATAAAAAAGTAATTAAATTTCGATTACTTTTGAAACTGTCATTATTTTTCAATTACGATTTGTAAATCTAGCTATTTCTAAAAATAATTCCCGCTTTTACTAATAAGCCTTGCAATCACATTCATAGGAATATAATAAATTAACCGAACAACGGTCAGGGGTCATTAAACTTCGAACCCATGATCATATTACTATATACGAATTTTACAATCTTAATTGTCCATATGGCTGAATATTTGACTGACCATTTTGAGAAATAATTGTTGAAAAAAATACAAGTCTACCGTTAGTTGCTCATTTACAATATTTTCTATAGAAGTCATATTTTGACCAAACAGATTAAAAAATATATGATGGATATATTATATATTTGTGTGCAATATTGTTATCCAACTAATTTTAAAAAATGAGTATAATGCATCACATGTAGGAGTATGATTGATTATTAAATATCCTGTCTCACTTTAATCAGCTTTAGGTGTAGGAAAAAATGAACACTCATATATATATGGTCCCCTCCAACCCCGCAAAGAAAAAGTAGAAAACAAAATTGAAAAAGAAAAGATCTTAGAAACTTTTAAGCTGGTTTTTTGGATTAATTATGTTGATGAAAAATGTGGACAGATAATTTAATGGTTGAAAGAAGTTGCTAAAATTAATTATTATTAATTAATCAAGAGAATTCCACAATTGCAGGCTTCAAAGTCTATTTAATTCTATTCTATTCATCTACTTGATAACATGGTACACTGATTTTATTCTGATTCTGCCGTTGGTCGGTCATCTATCATGCTCAAATATTACGTTCCTTTCCAGATATAGATATTTTTCACTTTTTTTATATTTATATTCCTATGAAAATGGTGGTCCCACTACTAGAAATTCGCTAAAAATCGACCAAAAAATCGACCAACGTTGGTCGGTTATGACAAATTACCGACCAAAACGCGACCATTACGGTGTGGACGGTGTTTTGATGGTAGGAATGGCTTACCGACCAAAGTTGGTAGGAAATTACCGACCAAAGTTGGTCGGTAGATTAAAACGACCATATGACATGTTTAATTACTTACCGACCAACTTTGGTGGAAAATATATTTTATTAATTTAATTTTACCAATCAAAGTTGGTCTGTTTAACTAAATTATATTTTTTATTAATTATTAAAATTAAAAAAAATGACCAACTTTGGTCGGTAATTAAAAATATATATTTTTTAAAAATAATTAAAATTAAACATTACCGACCAACTATGGTCGGTAATCTCAACAACAACAACAACAACAACAACAACCCAGTAGAATCCCATTAATGGGGTCTGGGGAGGGTAGTATGTACGTAGACCTTACCCCTACCCCGAAGGAGTAGAGNACGGTGTTTTGATGGTAGGAATGGCTTACCGACCAAAGTTGGTAGGAAATTACCGACCAACTTTGGTCGGTAGATTAAAACGACCATATGACATGTTTAATTACTTACCGACCAACTTTGGTGGAAAATATATTTTATTAATTTAATTTTACCAATCAAAGTTGGTCTGTTTAACTAAATTATATTTTTTATTAATTATTAAAATTAAAAAAAATGACCAACTTTGGTCGGTAATTAAAAATATATATTTTTTAAAAATAATTAAAANGAACCGACAAACTTTGGTCGGTTTTTCTGGGTTTAATTTTGGCATAAAATGCCTGTTTTGGCAGCTATACCA
>AWOL01S0108574.1:0-72011 GCA_000715115.1 Nicotiana otophora
AACGCTTGGGCTTTATCCTTAGTTAAGGCTCCCCACCTGATTCTCGGTCTTCCTCGAGTAGACCTTTTCCTCCTCTTCAACATAATACCAACGTCCATCACCAAGAGCCTATGCTGCGTCACGAGTATCTCACCCGGAATCACCTTACAATCCTTGCACAACCCTCTGTCACACCTCCTCAGGAGGAGATAGTCAATCTGGGTCTTCGCCACCGCATTTTGAAAAGTAACCAAATGCCCTTCCCTCTTCCGAAAGCTAGAGTTTGCAATCACCAACCCAAAAGCCTTAGTTATTGTATTATGTATATGGTCGTCTCGATATTTCTTTAATGTCAATATATTTTGATTAATTTTAATATTTTTTAAAATCACGTAAAATCACATTGTTATTAGGATATCTTATTTGATAAGTAAAATAATAGCGACATATTTTAGTGTTTTAGATCGGTTTGTACCTAAAGAAAATCAAACAAACTAAGTTGAATTTTAATAAAATATTTAAGACGAATCAAATTATTTTAACTAATGAGTTTGGAATAACTAATATTAAAAAGAAAGAAAAAGAAAAGAGAAACCAATTACTATTATTATTCTAACAAACCGGCAACCCGTGGTTTCACAGTTGTGTTGTGCACAAACACAAGCGTCGGTCGCTCGTGTGGAGAGGTCAGACTCACACGTGCGAACCTACTTCCATTGTCATTGGCTCACACTGAATACCCCACTTCTAGTTCCCATCATGTCACTCTCTATTTTCTCTCTCTAAAAACCATTTGTGTTTCACAATCTCAAATCTACAAATAGCGAATAATTAGCAAAGCAAAGAGAAGCTTTTAGAGAGAGGGAAAAAACCAATTTCTTTTTCTCTTTCTCTCTTCGCTGTGTTTTTTTCTTTTTGGTTCTTTCTATTTCTGTACTATACTTCCAACTTTACAGCTCACAACACTTACATTTCTCTCTCTCTCTCTCTCTCACATTCACACACGCGCACACACACACACGCACACTCTCTCTCTTTATGTGTTTTGTGCTGAAATGAGCTAAGGATACTCACTTGTAGATCGAATCTAAGATTGTTTTCGCAGGTACTACTGGCTCTGTTTATTTGTTTCGATATTTCTGTTAAATTTATTTTTTAATTTTTTTTAAGTTGTACTGTGTGCATCAACAGTTGCACATTCTTCTGGGGTTTGATATTTGTAGGTTCTTTTGTATTTTTATTTATTTAGTGGAATTGGATGTTGTACTGAGTTCTTCAGCAGTTGTACATTGTTCTGCTTGCATACTTATAAAAGAAGAAGAAAAAGTTTGGTTTCAATTTTTTCCTGGTAGGGAGTTGGAATAGAGCTAGTAAAGCTTCAGAATTTCACTATTATAACACTTTGAAATGTTAAGTACGAGTTAGAAGGGTTTCTCTTTGCTGAAAATAAAGGAAGTGAAGGATTTAAAGAAGGTAACTTTAATGCACAAGTGTGGATCAGACAACTATTTAGTTTATGAAGTGGCCAGCAGCGATAGCTGAATGGAATGCTTTGAGAATTATCTCTGGTTTTGTTACTCCATTTATTTAAAAATTATGTTTTTCCCCTTCAGTTCAACACTTGAAATGTTTCCTTGATCATAACGGGATGTTTGTGACTTTGTGTTTTGCCAGGGAACATTCCTTATCTTTTTCTGCTGCCTTATTTGTGGTGTCATCAACTCGTCAACTGTATGTCCAAAGGAGGCGCAGCGCAGCTTTGTGTATCAGATGATTTTTAGTAACATTATTATGCTTGACCAGTGCCGAGATGGGCAGCTTCTATCTGAAATTGCAGGAGCTGTTGCTTTTAAGCGTACTGTTATTTTTCATTGTTGTAGAAGTTGCACAAGCTCTCAGTCCTGATGGTATAGTTATTACTCTTGTCTTCGGTTTCCTGCCTCGGTTGTTCATGTTGTTTATAGTCTAGGTTCTAAGTCGTAATATGATACTCTTTCCGTTTCAATTTATGCGACACACTTCCCTTATTAGTCCGTTCCAAAAAGAATGATACATTTCTATATTTGGAAACAATATTTTAACTTTAAACTTTTCATTTTACTCATTTTACCCTTAATGAGAAATTTTTATAGCAAGATAAATTGAAAGCCTCACAAGAGCTTTACCCTTTAAGATTTTAAGACCACAAGTTTAAAAGTCTTCTTTTTTTTTCCTTAAACTCTATTGCAAGTCAAACTGCGTCACATAAAATGAAAGTATGTGAATATCGGAGTTTGTGATGATTTATGGCATACTTGATGAAGATGATATATGATTTCCAGTTCTCTGGTTGAGTTTCTTATTCAATGAGTGTTACTTGTAAAATTTCAGTGGAGGTTTTTTGAGGCTAATTCCCATTTAAACTTGTTTACGATATTCTTCTGGTAATAGAAATAAGATTTTGCCAAGCCTTTAATTCTTATACGAATAAGTTGGTTTTTCAGTTGTTTAAAATCGAAAGAGCATAGTCAATATGTTATGGAACTATAAGGTGCCTCAGCTTTGACATTGTTACCCATCCCATCTTGTAAGCATTACAGGTAAATCCATAAATGACGTAGTTTTCTATGTTTACAGGTCAAGCACTTGTTAATTTTAGGACCGCAATACCAAGTTCAGACGGTGTTCTTACGCATTGGAGACCAGAAGATGCTGATCCATGTGGCTGGAAAGGCGTGAAGTGTGACCTGAAGTCCAAGAGAGTTATATCCTTGTAAGTATCTGTTGAAATATTATTGAAATCATCCGTAATTGTGGTGATATTGTCTTGGCTCTAGCTATTGGGCAAATTAAATATTTTGGAAACAAATATGTTTATCTGCATTGGTAGGATATCATGTGTTATTAACTCCATTAGTTCTTTATCTCTGTTAATTTTGACTGCTATAGGGGGTTATGTAGATTCTGTCTCGCTATAGGATTTTTGTTATCTTGTAGAACTGATGTTCTTGTTCCGAAAATGAATATAGTGCTAAATTTGAGATTTGGATTTTCTTTATCTTGCTTTTTTACTGCACTTTTTGGCAGGTATCTTGCTTTTGCACTGGGCTGACGTTTTAACAACCATTTGATTGCTATACTTGTCAAATGTTGACCTCATTGCTATACTCCACAAGAGTGGGTTGCTCTAGTGGTGAGCACCCTCCACTTCCAACCAAGAGGTTGTGAGTTCGAGTCACCCCAAGAGCAAGGTGGGGAGTTCTTGGAGGGAGGGAGCCGAGCGTCTATCGGAAACAGTCTCTCTACCCCAGGGTAGGGGTAAGGTCTGCGTACACACTACCCTCCCCAGACCCCACTAGTGGGATTATACCGGGCTGCTGTTGTTGTTGTTGTTGTATTATCTTCACGCCAATATTTCTTATGAACATATCCACAATGCCAATTTTAAATGATTTTTACTTAAAATATTGCCAAAGTTGAATATTTTAAGTAGCCAATTCCAGGGCTTCTAACATTGTTTGAACTGATTACAACTATTGAAGTTGCTAAGACTTGTGGAAAAGCTAAAGGATATTTTGTAACTCCATATGTTGTTTTCCTTTACATCATCTCAATTAATTCTCTTCAAATGAACGACGGATCATACAAGAAGCCTAGTAGTTTCCCTTTAAAAGAACACCAATTGTCTTGTCAACAGAATAGAAGAAGAATGAGTAACCATCATTGCGAGTTTGTTAACATATGAGAGAAGTCTATTCTTTATATATTTCTGCAAAAAGAAGATCCTTATAATGTTTATTGGGGAAAGTATAGCTTTCTGAACTAGAATCTTCGAAATTCAGCTTGGTTTTGGGTAGGTGTTAAATCATCTTTGGGTTCATCTGCTGTAGTTGAAAACATGTTGTTGCATAGTGTACCTAGTTGAAGCTTGTGGTGAGATAGCGATGTCTTGGTTGAATACATCTGGACCTCTTATTCTTCTCTGTCCAACTTTGGATAGGTGTAGAGGAACCACACCTATCCATCCTGAACTTGGTGGTTAAACTCTACTGTGGTGACAAATACTGTATGGGAGTTCCTAGGAAATAATAAAGGAAAAATCAACAATCAACAAGCCCAACATAATTTCAAACAAAATTACTCAAGTTATTGACTAAGTTGGCTCAATGTCATATCATATTCTGTAGTTTCAGTCCATGTGTGTTATCCTGTTTGATGGTATCCTTATTGCAGAATTCTGGATTATCTCCAAACTGAGAAGTTATTTTGATTTTATCTTTCAATTCTCCTTATAAAAAAAAGTTATTTTGATTTCCTATAGTGGCTTATTCTGAAGGAGCTTCACTTGCTTTCCTTGTGGTTTGACATTATTAATTGTAATGTCGTCTTGCAGATTCTTTTTACCTTTCTCTCAGATACTTCTGGCCGTTTAAGCTGGAAGTTAATACATTAAATTTTCAAGATAATTCTATTTAACTTGCCATTCCTTCCTCTGAAGGAGCTTCATTTGTTTTCGTTGTGCATTGACATTATTAATTGCAGATTCATTTTACCTCTTCTCTGCTACTCCTTGCCATTTAAGTAGAAAGTTAATAGATTTAATTTTCATCAAACTTTTATTTCACTTGCCATTCCAAATGTTGCTAATTGCATTCGGAAGTTTATTTCATTTGAACTGCCAAAGGTGATTGTTGTCTTGAATCATCCAGGATCCTCTCCAATCACAAGCTAAGTGGACCTATTTCATCAGATATTGGGAAGCTAGACAATTTGCAGATTCTGTATGTTTCCCTTCCTGTTCTCTTATACGTTGATTTTAGTATTTCTACATTAACATGTATGAAAATGCAGAGCTCTTCATGGGAACAACCTCTATGGGAGTATACCCCCTGAATTAGGAAATTGTACAGGGCTGAAATCTTTGTAAGTGTGCAATGTAGTTGTTTGATGTAACCTGCATATTTATTTATCATCTATCGAGATTCTGAAGTTTATCACTATTAAGCACTTGGATGAAAAGGAGGATCCCAACTTGTTTACATGATATACTGCATTTGATAGGCTTGTCTGAAAATTAGATATGGCCTATTATGAGTCTTTGAGAGATTGGAGGTATGTTGAACCCAAAATATTGAAAGGCAATTGAAAAAGGAAAGGACTTGATGCTGCCCGTGCAGCGTTGTGAAGAGCGTGAAGCGAGGAAAAGCGACAAGCCCCTTTTCGCTTAAAGCGAGAAGCAATAAGCGAAGCGCTTTCTTTTTTGAAGTGAAGCGGAATTTTAAAAAAAATATTAAAATAAATACTGCACAAACAATGAAGAAGAAGAGGAGAATGACAATAAAATAAATACTGCATAGACAACTAAGAATAAATGATATGAAAAAATGGCAGCAAGTATGCCAAAAAATGGCAGTATAACTGAAACGAAAAATGGGCAGCATTTCGCTGCAATTTATCACTGAAACAGTGAAAGAAAATGAAGAAGAAGAGGGGAATGAGAAAAAGAACTGAAGGGGAAAACAATTTCGCTCGCATTTCGTTGCTATTTGGACACTGAAACAGTGAAAGAAAAAGAAGAAGAAGAGGAGAATGACAATAAAATATTTTTTTTATTTTAAAAAAATATTAAAATAAATGCTACATAGACAATGAAGAAGAAGAAGAGGAGAATGATAATAAAATAAATACTGCATAGACAACTAAGAATAAATGATATGAAAAAAATGGCATTAAGTATGCCAAAAAATAGCAGTATAACTGAAACGAAAAATGGGCAACATTTCGCTGCAATTTATCACTGAAACAGTGAAAGAAGAAGAAGAGGTGAATGAGAAAAAGAACTGAAGGGGAAAAAAATTTCGCTAGCATTTCACTGCTATTTGGATACTGAAACAATGAAAGAAAAAGAAAAAGAAGAAGAAGAAGAAGAAGAGGAGAATGACAATAATTTTTTTTTTATTTTAAAAAAAATATTAAAATAAATGCTGCATAGACAATGAAGAAGAAGAAGAGGAGAATGACAATAAAATAAATACTGCATAGACAACTAAGAATAAATGATATGAAGAAAATGGCAGTAAGTATGCCAAAAAATGACAGTATAACTGAAACGAAAAATGGGCAGCATTTCGCTGCAATTTATCACTGAAACAGTGAAAGAAAATGAAGAAGAAGAGGAGAATGAGAAAAAGAAGAACTGAAGGGGAAAAGAAAATTCCGCTAGCATTTCGCTGCTATTTGGACACTGAAACAGTGAAAGAAGAAGAAGAAGAAGAAGAACTAAATTCTACTTAAAATATGTTCTAGGATTGCTCAAAATGACTATTTTGTTTGGTTACTCTGCAATGCTTGAATGTCCATGTATAATTAGATGGTTAAGGAGTAGCCTCTTTTCCCTTGTTTCTTTTGGTGCACCCATGAAGTTCCTTGTCGTATGGGTGTATTTCGTAGAGAAATATAGCTTTTCTATTTTTTGGTATACTTCTTGTATACGGATGCTTTTGTTTTGGCCCATTCATTAATGAAAATTTGCTAACTTGACTAAAAAAAATTGGATGATTAAAATTAAACATGACAACTTCAATCTATAAAAATATTGAGCGCTTCAACTGAAGAAGGCATACAATTTTCAACAATGCTAGATTATATGGTCTTTGGTATAAGTACTAACCTTGATGTTACAAATCTGATGCCATTGTTTCAGTTCTGATATGCTCACGAAAATTCAAGGGATTCTTTCTTTTGCATTTGCATACATTTTGCTCTAAATCTTTATCAGTATACCGCCGACTAATTTCAGGCACTTCCAATCTCTTTAATGCAGATTTCTGCAGGGCAATTATTTAAGCGGATCGATTCCCGATGAGTTGGGGAACCTATCTAAGCTTGAGAACCTGTAAGCTTCTTTTTCTAAGCATGCACAAAAACATTAGTCAAATCAACTTTATAAAGTGGGAGCTTGTAAAAAAACTCTCCTTCATCTATTCTTAATTTCAACATTTTATATTAGTGTTGGATAGTACTTCCTTCGTTTCATTTTATGTGGCACTTTTATTGGGCTTAGAGTTCAAGCATAAAAGGTACTTTTGGATCTTCTGGTTTTAAACGCGCAATGATGTTTATATAAAAGTATGTCATTAAGTAGTTGAGGTGTATTTGGATAGCTAGCTGTGATAGCATAGCTATTTTTCTGTATTTCCCATTTGGTGATTAATAAGAAAAGTTAGTTACCAAAATAAAAGCATGTCATTAAGGGTAAAATGATAAGTTTAAAATTAAATTGTTCTCATATATATTAAGGTGTAGTTGTTTTTGGAACAGACTAAAAGGTAAATAGTGCAACATAAAATGGAATATCTAGATTTGATGAGAAAACATAGCAGGTCAGGCATCTTGTACATTTTGGACATTGAGAACCTACGACCATGTCCATTGTGCTTTCTTAATTATTCTCAAGGATATGGGCTGTGGAGATAAGTGGGACAGATAGGACAATTTTTCATCACAAAAGTAGGACTTCAGTTTTGGTCCATGATCTTAGTCTCCGAGGAAAGGGACAGGAAACTTGATTTAGCTATCCAAAAATATCAAGACAAAGAAAAGTATTCCTTTCGCCTTGAGTTTTCATTGTTTTAGAAAGTGCTCAGTTCATAAACTTATTGCTGGAAATCAATAAACTTACCCTTTATTTATCACAATAAAGGTGCTCAGTGTATTGTTGACTTGTTGCACTTCTATTAGACATTATATGGTATGAGCTATGTCAAACGATAATAATCAAACTTACTTAGTGCCCTAACAACAACAACAACCCAGTAAAATCCCACTAATGGGGTCTGGGGAGGGTAGTGTGTACGCAGACCTTACCCCTACCCCAACGGAGTAGAGAGGCTGTTTCCGAAAGACCCTCGGCTCAAAAAAAACAAAAAGATAAAAGGGCAAAAAGGGAGACAATATTAGTATCACAACAACAATCATAGGATAAATAGGAACACCATGAAATCCAGAAGAAAGATGCAAAGAAAGGGAGACAATATTAGTAAATATTACTTAGTGCCCTAACAGTTTAACCAAATTGATGTAGAAAAGATCTCTAATTCTTTTTTTAATCATTTTGGGAACTTTTATTTATCTGTTGCATATTGTATGTTATGACTTATGAGCTGTCTCAATTGGCATAAGATAACAATCGAACTTAGTGCTCCTACAGCTTAACCCAATTGATGCTGGTTTATTAACTTTGGCAGAGATCTTTCAAGCAACTCGCTCAGCGGAAACATCCCTGCATCACTTGGGAAGCTGACAAATCTTGCCTCTTTGTGAGTGCCCTAAAAATTATTTATCTTAACTATGAGTCTAGATCTTCTTTTGGTGGGGTGTTTGGCAACTCATATTAATGTTCTCATATATAATGTTTACAGCAATGTATCAACTAATTTTCTGGTTGGGCAAATACCTAGTGATGGGCGCCTTGCCAACTTTGGAAATGAATCGTAAGTCCCAACGTTCTAAGTTCCTTCATGCTGAGTTGATTTTAATTGTCAAAGCTTCAAGATCTGTTCTTCTTGATCATTCTTTTCCTGATGAAACGCTGCCTGGTCATCTATTTAGTAGATACCATAATAGTACCTGTATATGCTGTTCTTTATCTTTGTTTTCTAAAGTTTCTAATTCTTTTTATTGGTAAGACCTGTTTAAATACTCTCTGCATTGGTTTTTCTATTATCTTAAGCATATTACTTTTATCAAATACCAGTATCTTGCTTTATTTTCCAACTATTTGTATTCAAAATACATAGAAGGAAATTGTAGTCAATGCTCAGGTAATCTTGAGGACTTTGGTGACCAGTTCATTCTTCTTACATCTGATCCATCAGTTCTGAAGGTCCATGACTGACTGGCAAGTGAATGGTAGGGGTAGCATTTAGTGTAGACCCTGTTCTTTATTTCATGTGCACAGAATGACCACCTTGATATGAATTATGACCTTACAATGGTAATTGACAACTTAAGCACTTGTCACTTTGTTAATACATCATTTTCCAATTTTTAACTTATGACAGCTTTCTCGGAAATCGTAAATTGTGCGGCCAACAAGTTAATGTGGTCTGCGATGCCGGAGGTCCTACATCATTTTCTCAGCCCCCCATTTCAGGTAAATATTATATGTGAGATGGTTCGTTATAAAATTGTCGTTAGATATTAAGTTGACTTGCTTGTTACCATTCTCAAAAAAAAGATGTTAAGTTGACTTCATGTTTTATCTGTAAGAGGCCATAAACCTGTATCTACATAGATGTTGTTTTCTCATATGGTCAAGGGTACCTTCTAGTGTTTTTGCTGCTGAAATATCAGAACTCATCTTTCTGTTATTCCTATGTCAAGAAAAGCAACACATATCATTACTATTTAACCCTCATCTGCATAACCGTGTACATTCAAAATAGCAGTTTTTCTCCTTAAATTTTGAGTTTTATCTAGGTTATATTTTTGCATACCCACTCTCACCTGAAATTGACTGAAATATTTAAGAGAACTTTGCTTAGGAATATTCTCCTCCCTGTACCAAGACAAAACCTTGTACTTCAAATGGTTGAATCAGATAATTTATATGTGCTTGTAGTATTATGTATGTATGTAATGTGTGAAGAGCATTACATTATGGCTGCTCGCATGGGTGTGGCCTAGTGGTCTGTGAGGAGAACCATGTGGTCTCAGGTTTAAATCCTAGCGGAGGCAAAATATTACTAGGTGATTTCTTTTAATCTGCTTAAGATTGGTGGGAGGTAGTAGGTACCCGATGAAAAGTCGAGGATTTAAACTCAGGTTTAAATCCTAGCGGAGGCAAAATATTACTAGGTGATTTCTTTTAATCTGCTTAAGATTGGTGGGAGGTAGTAGGTACCCGATGAAAAGTCGAGGATTTAAACTCAGGTTTAAATCCTAGCGGAGGCAAAATATTACTAGGTGATTTCTTTTAATCTGCTTAAGATTGGTGGGAGGTAGTAGGTACCCGATGAAAAGTCGAGGATTTAAACTCAGGTTTAAATCCTAGCGGAGGCAAAATATTACTAGGTGATTTCTTTTAATCTGCTTAAGATTGGTGGGAGGTAGTAGGTACCCGATGAAAAGTCGAGGATTTAAACTCAGGTTTAAATCCTAGCGGAGGCAAAATATTACTAGGTGATTTCTTTTAATCTGCTTAAGATTGGTGGGAGGTAGTAGGTACCCGATGAAAAGTCGAGGATTTAAACTCAGGTTTAAATCCTAGCGGAGGCAAAATATTACTAGGTGATTTCTTTTAATCTGCTTAAGATTGGTGGGAGGTAGTAGGTACCCGATGAAAAGTCGAGGATTTAAACTCAGGTTGAAATCCTAGCGGAGGCAAAATATTACTAGGTGATTTCTTTTAATCTGCTTAAGATTGGTGGGAGGTAGTAGGTACCCGATGAAAAGTCGAGGATTTAAACTCAGGTTGAAATCCTAGCGGAGGCAAAATATTACTAGGTGATTTCTTTTAATCTGCTTAAGATTGGTGGGAGGTAGTAGGTACCCGATGAAAAGTCGAGGATTTAAACTCAGGTTGAAATCCTAGCGGAGGCAAAATATTACTAGGTGATTTCTTTTAATCTGCTTAAGATTGGTGGGAGGTAGTAGGTACCCGATGAAAAGTCGAGGATTTAAACTCAGGTTGAAATCCTAGCGGAGGCAAAATATTACTAGGTGATTTCTTTTAATCTGCTTAAGATTGGTGGGAGGTAGTAGGTACCCGATCGAATAGTCGAGGTGCACACGCTGATCTCCGAACACTTCCGTCAATGAAAAAAAAAAGCATTACATTATAGCTTGATTATTTTTCTTATACCTGTGCTTCAAGCATTAAGTAGGTGTGTGATTTGTTGAGTGTGTAACTTTATGACATGCTCAGTTGAATCTGTATCTCGTCTTTTCCTTCTCTACTCTTCCTAGTTTCCTTTTTTTGTTGTGTTTCATGGTAACATCTGATCCGCAATCTTTTCAGTCGAAAACCAAAATAAGAAGAAGTATTCTGGTCGACTACTGATAAGTGCCTCTGCAACTGTTGGGGCACTGCTACTGGTGGCGCTGATGTGTTTCTGGGGCTGTTTCCTCTACAAGAGACTGGGTAAAAATGACGGCAGAGGCCTCGCAGTGGATGTTGGTGCAGGTCCTGAACCCGTGCAGAAACTACTATTTTGATGTTCTTATTATTTGTTTCGTCCTTTTTAGTTCCTTACATCAAATCCTTTTGTTTAGTTATCGAAATTCTTAATCCTTCAGGTGCATCCATTGTGATGTTTCATGGAGATTTGCCTTACTCTTCGAAAGATATCATCAAAAAGTTGGAGGCTTTGAATGAAGAACACATAATTGGTTCTGGGGGATTTGGTACCGTTTACAAGCTTGCAATGGACGATGGCAATGTGTTTGCTTTAAAAAGAATTGTTAAGATGAATGAGGGATTTGATAGATTTTTTGAAAGAGAGCTTGAAATTCTTGGAAGCATTAAACACCGTTATCTGGTAAATTTGCGAGGATATTGCAATTCTCCAACATCAAAGTTGTTGATATATGACTTCTTATCCGGAGGTAGCTTAGATGAAGTTCTGCATGGTGAGATATTCTTCCGCTTTTAATTATTGCTGCTTATGGTAGGTGAGGATGTCCGCTTATTTATGAATTTAGCATGTACACTGGGATTCAGTGGAAATACTTTGGACATTTTGCCTCATTTTCGCTGCAGTCTTGAGTAATCATAGCGGAATGCTGTTGGCGTCTTCCATGTGCTGCTCTTCATTCTACATTAGGTTATGCTGCTTGATGACAGTTAAATATCACTACCACTAGCAATCCAATATATCATTTTGTTATAAGACAATCTAATATATTGTCTCCATAAAATTAGAAATATTGAGTTGAGCTAAAGTAGCAAGTTGCCATTTGAATAGTGGAAAGTAGCGGACACTTAGATGATAGAGTCCTGCTCAATTCTCTCAGGCTGTGATAGCTCTGAAACTTGTTTCTGGAGCTTTCTTTGCTATATACTCTTTTTTTTCTATTTGACAAATTTATTCCCAAAAACTGAAAGGAATAGACAGGGTGAAGCAGTCTAATGTGGAGATAATAGAGTTTAAATTGCATATCATAATGTTGCTATAAAACATTGAACATAGAACGTCAAATGGTGTGGTTTTGCCTTCAGAAGGCAGCCAGCTTGCAGCCGTGTTTGAGTTGGTATATAAAATAGGCACAACAAAAAGGGACTCAAGACATGACAATATAGTTGAGGTTAGCCAATTATATACCATACTAATCAAAATTAAACAGTAATACGTTGTAAGTCTTCAGAAAAAAACACAAAATATATGTTAACGTAGTATAGTGGCTTCAAAAGAATGACTCATCACAATTAAAAAAAATGTGCTAACTCAATTTCAACCTCACATTCTTGTGTGAGAAGTGGAAGCCAACGTGAATACCTGAATGTAAGTGTCAATGACATTCTGCAAATGGTTGTTTTGCGGTTAAAAATCAAAAAGAAAAGTGAAAAAAGATGAATAGCCTAAGCACGATCTTCTGACTTGTTAACTTGCTCTTGCTGTTGAGGATTTTCTGTAGTTGCTCTAGCTAATGTTAAGAGTCCTGAATTAAAAAGGCTTTCCCAGTTATACATGAAACTTTTTTTTAATGTTTCTATACAGAGAGATCTGAACAACTAGACTGGGATGCACGGTTGACTATTATAATGGGAGCTGCAAAAGGGCTGGCATATTTACATCATGATTGCTCCCCTAGAATAATACACCGAGACATAAAGTCTAGTAACATTTTGCTTGATGGAAATTTCGAGGCTCGGGTATCTGATTTTGGACTGGCCAAGTTGTTGGAGGATGAGAAGTCTCACATCACAACCATTGTGGCTGGCACATTTGGCTATTTGGCTCCAGGTACACACATGCTTTAACATATATGTTCTTCAAATTTTGGACACTTGTAAACATTTCGTAACTCCAAAGTATGAAGAAATAATTCATGTTTAATTCATGTTTATTGTAACTGTGAGAGTGTTGTCTGGTTTTCCTCTGTTTGTAATCAATAATCATGTTTCAACTCTTCTTTTAAGTACACGACTGTCAGTAGTTTTTCCTCTTTTCATACTTGTTTTCCTTTGTCTCAACTAGAAAATATGAAGTTTAGTTTAATAACAGAGGGACTGAGAGGAAACATTTTCACTTGTGGAAGCTTCTTATTTTGGTCTTTCGAAGGCACAGTATGAAATCCTTATCAAAAAAAAAAAACAAAGAAGACGCAGTATGAAATATTGCTTTTTGATGCAATCAGTGTCTTACTGCATCAGTTTGTATTATGTAAGCACTTTTTTATTTCCTACAATAAAAGCAGATGTGTAAGAGCTTGGATCAAAGATTGGTTATTCTTAATGAACCTAGTTCTCGTAGCCATGTATGGAGATGCCTAGTACTGTACTCTGTTTGGTAAATGTTATTTTCTAATCTGTTTCACATTTTTCCGTTGTTTATGCGACCTGTTGGTTTTGCTTTATTTTCCAGAGTACATGCAGAGTGGTAGAGCTACAGAAAAGACTGATGTTTATAGTTTTGGAGTTCTGGTTCTTGAAGTAGTAAGTGGGAAGCGGCCCACTGATGCAACATTCATTGAGAAGGGCCTCAACATTGTTGGCTGGGTATGTAATGCCACTAATTTCTTCTTGCCTGAGTTTATTCAAATTTATGGTCTCTTTCTTCTTATTCCTGACATTCCATTGATTGATTAGGCCAACTTGTAGTCTTTAAAATCTATAATTTTATGACAATCTACTGTCAAGGTAAATGTTATTTGGAGTTGAAAGATAAATACTTTAGAAATGTTATTTAATAGGTGAAATAATAGATGGGATGTCTCCACTTTGATGCAAGTTGTGCAACTGAAACTCATCTTTCTAGAAACGAAAGGTTCTGAGTACAGGAAGGGAGTATGATATTATTAATAGCTTGAATCACCATGCTACTCATTATTTGAACGCTATGAACCACAAATCAGAGATGTAATTTCTCCACATGTATAGAGATTGTAGCTGTTAAACTTAATTCTGGAACTCCCTCTAGTATAGATATTTTGGCTCCAGTGGCTAGAAGGGCAGTTGTTGATATGTGAAAATACATGAGGATGAGCAACGAGCATAATGAAATATTGAGGTCAGATATACACTAGAGATGATCTATGCAGTTTGCTCAAAAATTTGTATGGCAGAGGAATTGAGGGATGGGTTAAGTTTTTCTTTTCTTTATAGGTTGGAAGTAGTGCTTGAAGCACAAAACTATGTTGTTGACGAGAAAACAAAAATTAAGTCTTCGAAATAAGCAAACTGCCAGTCTAGCAGATGACCCAAATGCAAGTGCT
Organism: Nicotiana otophora; assembly: GCA_000715115.1. Classification (NCBI taxonomy): domain Eukaryota; kingdom Viridiplantae; phylum Streptophyta; class Magnoliopsida; order Solanales; family Solanaceae; genus Nicotiana; species Nicotiana otophora. The sequence goes on from AWOL01S0108574.1 coordinate 14,395, forward strand.
AATCAATTTAAAGACTGAATTTCTGGTTTTCGTGCTAATCAAATCATGTGAAATGAAAACCATATCGGAGCTTCCACTATATATTTATTTTCCAATTATGTTATGCGTTTCTAGTTTCCGCATATCCAAAGCAAACAAGAAGAGTTGCCTATTGCTGAATGGGCAACGGCCCCTCCCCCAAAAGGAAAAAGGGAAGTTTACAACTTGACGTATTCTATCCAAGGCCGGTGGGACCTTCTGTTCATAAACCTGGCTTTCTGAGTTATCGTATTGATCTTAAATCTTATATCCATAATGCAGTTGAATTTTCTAGCTACTGAGAGTAGACAACGGGAGATAGTTGATCCACATTGTGAACGGGTACAGACGGAAAGCTTGGATGCCCTGCTTTCAGTTGCCACGCAATGCGTCTCTTCGAATCCTGAGGAGAGGCCCACCATGCACAGAGTTGTACAGATTCTTGAATCTGAAGTCATGACACCTTGCCCCAGTGACTTCTATGATTCAAACTCCGATTGAAGGTTGTAGCTAAAATTAGAAGAGAATTTAATGTGGAGTGTCTGCTGCGTCATGCAACAATACTGAAGAATGGTACCAGCATAGTCTGGAGATCAAGATCTGCAACAATTAGCAGTGTACTCTGTTTATTCATTCTTTCTGCAGATTTACCACAAGAGAAAAAGGCCTTCTCAAAACCTGAGTTGCCAGTTAGTCACTGCGGCATTCAGTGTGCTTAGTTGTATTTTTTTATGTTTCAATTATTTTTCTCCCCTGGTTTCAAGCTTTTCTTACCCCCCCCCGGTTGTATGGGGTACCAGTGTTATGGGTAATCGAATCCCTCTTTTCTTGTTGTATCTTCCCTTTGCCTTTTTTGTAGCCTTTCTTGAAAATTTTATTTGTATATGAAATGATTAAATTGATTTGACATCAACCTTGTGCTAGATTGATCTCATCTCATTTTGTATATTGTAATTCACCAGAATAATTGATATATGGGTTGGCTGAAAGTTATGCTTTCTCAGTATACTTTTGTATTTGGTATTCGGGGGCGGCTCAAAGGGGAGCTAATAAAGCCTTTGCTTTTATTTTGGGGCCTCAAAAATTTTAATAGTGAATTTATGATTTTATTGTTAGTTGGACAATATCGTAATTTGTAAAAAAAGAGATACAAAGTCATTGTAAAACTATTTTAAAAAAAAAAGGAAGATTGCATGTTTTTTATTAGTAGAGTTAGAACTTTGAATTGATAAATAAAGTTTTTTACCACAGGATCCAAGGTAATGTATTCCAAACTTATGGATAATATCTTACTCTAAGAATTACATCTTACCAATATAAATAATAATAATATTACTATAAAACGCATGTTAAGATCTTAAAGGTTTTATGTCTTTTAAAAATATTACACTTCATGATTTCAAGAAGAAGAAAGAGCGATTGAATCACAGAATCAGCTTCAAATGAATGTGACAAGATTTGGTGGATGATATCTAGTACTAGTTACTTCTCTGTAGCAAGTGCCAAAAAGTTTAGGTCTACAAGGAATTCAAATACCTTTCATCATCTTCACTGAGCCGCGGTGCTTCTTCTTCTTCTCCATTTCCCGCATCCCGTTTTCGTTTAGACATGTTTTGCTAGTAATGAGAGGTGGACGAGAAAATGATCAGAATGGTCCTGAATGTATAAGGGTTGGACTGTTTTAGTTTTTAATGTATACCATTTAATATAAATAGTCCTCTATGTATACAAAAAGTGGACACTTTTAATCTCTAGCACTAAAACTAACGGTGGAGGTCAAAATCTCAGTTAAATTTAACCATACTTGTCAGATTTAACACAAAATTCACGGCTAAATAAACTTGTCATGCCGAACGGCAACAACTAGCCTCATCCTACGGAAAATGAGTAAACAATATACTTATAGTTATTGTAAAACTATTTTAAAAAAAAAAGGAAGATTGCATGTTTTTTATTAGTAGAGTTAGAACTTTGAATTGATAAATAAAATTTTTTACCACAGTATCCAAGGTAATGTATTCCAAACTTATGGATAATATCTTACTCTAAGAATTACATCTTACCAATATAAATAATAATATTACTATAAAACGCATGTTAAGATCTTAAAGGTTTTATGTCTTTTAAGAATATTACATGATTTCAAGAAGAAGAAACGATTGAATCACGGAATTAGCTTCAAATGAATGTGACAAGATTTGGTGGACGAGAAAATGATCAGAATGGTCTTGAATGTATAAGGGTTGGACTGTTTTGGTTCTTAATGTATACCACTTAACATAAATAGTCCTCTATGTATACAAAAAGTGGACACTTTTAATCTCTAGCACTAAAATTAACGGTGGAGGTCAAAATCTCAGTTAAATTTAACCATACTTGTCAGATTTAACACAAAATTCACGGCTAAATAAACTTGTCATGCCGAACGGCAACAACTAGCCTCATCCTACGGAAAATGAGTAAACAATGTACTTATAGTTAATTAAAGAAATATTAGAAAATTGTTACTCATAAAAACCTAAACTTGTATAGAAAGCTGTTACTCATAAAAACCTTACTTTGGAGTTTACTCAAACACTTTGTGTGCTATCCTTCTTGAAATCAATGTATCTCCTTTAAAAAAATAAAAATGACTGCCTGACGAATATAACCCAAAATAATAATAAAAATGACTGCCTGACAATATAACCCAAAATAAAATTCTTCCTAATTAGCCAAACTCAGAAGAAAGAGAATCAAACAAAAGGAAGAAGAAAAAAAAAGAAGATGATTGACTTCTTGAATGCATTTGATCTTTGCCCATGCTCTGCATGAGCCCAACAATTTGCAGTCTAAAGTTGTCGTTATTTGTAACAAAAGATTATAATCAAATGATCATACTCATTCTCTAACAATTTACTTACGGGCTAAAGTGATGGTCAATTATAACAAAAAATAATCATATTCTGTGATACACCATTGATATCGACACATCTGAGATCACCAAATGCTCGGGAGTTCCTTTATTCAATCCTTTTTCTTCTTCTTGTTGCTGGATATCTCGTTCGTACACATCTTCTCTTTATTTCCCGGGCCTCTAGTGAGGGAAGCTCCAATAGAAAAATATTGAAAAGGAAAAATACTTCGAAGATGAACCTGTTCCCATGCAGAATCCCTTAAAATTTTAAATTATGGGTAAAGACACAGATTTGAGAGCCTTTCAAATTGTCTTATTGGTAAACAGAAGAATAATGGAATAAGATAAGAAATAAAGAAAGATAGATAAGAAATTAAGAAAACTTTCTCCTATATGCAACTTTAAAGGAGTTCATTACTCAAATGATCACTCAACTATCCAAAATTATCTGCTCACTTTTCTTTCTTTTGTAACAACAAAGTTACTTAACTATGCGTATAATACTCAGAAGGTTACTCAACTAGATTTTCCAAAATTTGGATTGTCACATACCTATTTTACCTTCTAAATTATAAAAATTTATCTTCTTTTTATTTTATTTTTAACTTTTTAATTTATATTATGGACTTACCTATATAATAAATAAATGTTGTTCATAAATTAACAACAAAAATTAAAAAAATTATTTACACAATTGTGAATGAAAGAAAATAAAGGTTGTAAAATATATATTCCATGCACGTAATATAAAAATAATTATTTAAATAAAGGTATGTTTATAATATACATTATATATGGTTGAAAATTATGCTCAAGTATATTATTATTCCGTCATTATATGAGCTGAAGATTAATTTTTTATTTTATAAATATATATTTTTCTATAGGTAAGTCCACAATGTAGATTAAAAAGAGAAAAAACTTATAATATTTAAAAAGTTTAAAATATTGATAATTAGAGGGTAAAATAGGTATTTGACAATCAAAAATTTGAAAAATCTAGTTGAATGACTTTCTAAGTGCTATGTGCATAGTTAAGTGACTTTGTTATTATAAAACGAAAGAAAAGTGACTTTAGCATATAATTTGAGATAGTTGAGTGACCATTTGAGTAATAGACTCAACCTTAAAAGCTTTGAAATAATAGAGTCAAACACAACACAAGTATCTCACCTTACTATACTGAACCATAAATGTAAACTAATACAACAACAAATAGAAGACAAAATAGGATGCAACATCATTTGTTTCATTTATTAAATCACGTCTACAAAAATATTGCTCTAACTTTTGACTGCATCAATAATTCAAGGGATTTGTTTTGCCCCTATTGATAGGATAACAAAGTCGGAAAAATGAGGTAAAAAAGACTTTTGAAGTTTTGTGTAAGAATATAGGATATTTGGTTAACAAAAAATGTGTAATTAAAAGGGTTCAGGGGTCAGATTGAAAAAACAAAAATTGTGGGTAAATATTAAAATTTTTAAAACTTTTAAAAAATCATACTCATTCAAATTATTTCAAATTTTCTTTTCCCTCTCCTTTCTCCTATTTACTCCTTCTCCTTCTTTCTTCTTTCTTCTTTCTCTTCCTCATTCTCTCATTCTTCTTCATACTTTCTTCTTTCTCTTCAACTTTCGTTGTTGTTGTTGCTGGTTTGTCCATGCCTCCTCCTTCTTCGTCTTCATGTTCTTTTTTCCCTCTTCATCTCATTTTCATCATCTTCTTCTTTTTTTATTTTTTCTTTTCTTCTAGTGGTTTAAAATATACGAGAAAAAGAGAAAAATATAAAATTTTACAAAGTAAGTATTTTGCAAAATAGCCTCGAGATATTTTGAGACATCCCCTATAAATGAGTATTCTGCTGAAACATCCACGGGAATGTTTGAAACATCTCCCCGAATGTTTGAAATATCCCACGGGATGTTTGAAACATCTCCGGGTTGTTTGAAATATCCATCGGGATGTTTAAAACATCCCCGAGTTGTTTGAAACATCCATTGGGATATTTCTTCTGCTTCTTTCTTTTTTTCTAGTGTTGTTCTCATTAATCTTTTTTTCACAGATGTTTCAAACGTCCCCACAGATTTGTGCAGATGTTTGAAATATTTCAATAAATGTTTGAAACATTTCTCTAGATATTTAAAACATCTTTCCTAAATGTTTGAGGATTAGGAGTAGCAGGGGATAGAGAGGAACGCTGCGAGATGAAGGAACAAGGGGAGGAGGAGGAGTGGCGGGAGGAGGAGGAGGAGTGGGAGGAGGAGGGGGCTTTTTTGTAAATAAAAAACTTTGGGGGTTTTAAAAATAGTATCATTAACCTTAATCACAAAAGTATCTCTTTTACCCTATTCTTAACACTTTTGTCTTAAAAAGTGGTATAAGTTTTGAAGAGTCTTAAAAATTTAATTCCCCCGACAAAGTCAGTGAGTTCATCCGTTGAGCATATTATCATTATAACATCAACTATAACCATTATACTTGATGTCTCCAGTCTTTAAGTGAATGTCCGGAATGCAATTCGATCCAAAGCTAAAAATGAATTGGTCGTATAAGAACTAAATAAGCAATAAATCTAGGACAAAATCACAAATATGACTAAGTTCTATATTAAAAAGAGGGATAAAGAGAAATTATTGATCGCTATTAGATAGAGTAAGTAAACTTATGTGTCTGATTCGTCCGCTTAAATGGTAAGAGCAATTTTTGAATATCTTAGTCAGTCAAGCTACTGAATTATATTTTACGAAAAGTATAAAACAGCAATAGTATGTTCAAAAAGTTCTACAACCAACTTGAGATGATTAAACAACAAGTTATTAGAGCATACCTGCTTACAGAAGATATTGGTTTAGAACGTCCTCTTGGGCAACAATATGTCCAATCAGATGTTTAAGAAGTCTTTTTACATCTTAATAGCATTTAGATCAATCCTCCAGCAAATAGAATCCGAACACAACTGATGCTAGCGGATGTTGTGTCTTCAAATATGGCAATATGGACAATAACTCTGTCTAAATGTTCATTCAATTTCAACTGTGTAAAGAAAGAAATAACGACATGTTGCCCTAATCTGTAGAGAACGATAACATTTCCCATATTATCCCAACTTGAAGCAGCCTCTGTTTACATATTATTGATGAATATTAATAAGAAAAAGCAAATTCAAGTGGTTCCAATTAACAAGACTTCATTTACGATCAGTGCAGAAATAGTATAATTGTATACTAATTAGAACTTCGAATTTTGGAAAGAACACTAAGAGGAAGCTTTGTCAAATAATTCTGACTCAATGGTAACGTGAGCTAGCTACCCTATAAATCAGCGAATCAAAGCTATTTTTATCTTGTCTATAACGACCCGACTGGTTGTTTTGCTTTCTAGATCCCCATTTTCCTAATTAAGACTCCCCGTATGTGCTTTTATTATTTTATGACTTGCGGAGATGGTTAGTTGTTCAGATTTGGAAGGGTTCGGGTTGAAATCGGAACACTTCGATCCTTAATATTGGCTTAAAATGGTTAAGTTTGACTTGAGTCAAGGTTTTGAGTACACGATCTCGGAACCGGGATTTGACGGTCCCAATAGGTTCGTATGACGATTTTGGACTTGGGCGTATGTTCGGATCGGGTTTCGGATGACCCGGGAGCGTTTCAGCGCTTAATATTGAAAGTTGGTGCATTGAAGGTTTTCAAGTTCTTTAAATTTGGTTTGGAGTAGGATTTGGTATTATCGAGGTCTGTTTGGGATTCCGAGCCTGGGAATAGTTTCGTATGGTGATTTGTGACTTGTATGCAAAATTTGGCGTCATTCCGAGTAAATTTAATAGGAATTGGACGCGCGGAAGTGTTTCTACAAGTTCTTGAGTTTCATGGTATAATTCATGGATTTTGGAGTCCGATTCGTGATTCTAGATGTTATTTCGGTGTTTTGATCGAGAGAGAGATTTCGTACGATATTTTTAGACTTGTGTGGATATTTGGTGTGGAGCCTCGAGGGCTCGGGTGAGTTTCGGACGCGTTCGGAGGGGTGGAAGGACTTCAGTTTTCTATTGTTTTTCCTGGTGCCTCAGGTATCACAAATACGAGGTTTTGTTCGCATTTGCGATGAAGCCTGGGCTAGGCAGGACTCGCATTTGCGAGATTTTCCTTTGCTTTTGCGATCAACACCTCTTCGCAAATGCGAAGTTTTTGGTCGCATTTGCGACTATGTGAGGATGGCCAACCTTTACATTTGCGATGGTTTTGTCGCGATTGCGACCCTCGCATTTGCAAAGAAGATGTCGCAAATGCGACATCTGCGACTGGTACAAGCGCTTTTTATTACGGGATTTAGCTTCATTTCCCACTTGGTCTTAGGCAATTTTGAGAGCATTTTGTGGAGTGATTTCATCAACATCAAGAGGTAGGTTATCCCTATCAATTCTTTAGCTAAATAAGCGAATCGTAGGTAGATTTAACATGGAAAACTTGGAAAATTAAAGGGGATTTGTGAAAAATCTAGGGTTTTGGTAAAATTGAGATTTGATAACGAAATTGGTTATGGAATTAAGTAAAAATTATATATTTGAGTTCGTGAGGCTATGGATAATATTTATCTTCGAAAAAATCCGAAATCTTGGCACGTGGGCCCGGGCGTGAATTTTACATTCCTATTTGGGTTAGGTAATTACTCTAATAACTAAATTATGAACTTGTGAGTGTATATTGTTTGATTTATATAACATTTGGCTAGCTTCACATTGTTCGGCACCAAGTTGAGGCTTTAGAGCGAATTTGTGGGCCGAAAAGTGATCTTTGAGACGAGGTAAGTCTCTTGCCTAACCTTGTAAGAGGGAATTTACCCCATTGATGTTTTAAATTACTATTTGCTTCTAATTGTGGGGGCTACGTATGCACGAGGTGATGATAGTCTGTGCGTAGCTACTAATCATGCTTAAGTCCGGGTAGCTTTAGGATCCAACTCATGAAATACTTGTATTGTTTGCACTCTACTTGTTAATGTAAGTGCCTAAATTATATTAAAACTTGATAAAGGATTCGTAAAGGACGAATTTCACTTACTTTGAATTTTGACGGGTTATTCGACCATTAATAGAAATTGTGCTTCCTTGTGTATTAGTCTTGTGATAACCTTTAGATCGGATGTTCAAAGAGTATTCTCTCTTCTTGTGGAGCGGGCCGAACGTTTCGGCAGTATAGTAAATGCATCTATGGTTCATGCCGCTCGACCCTCGGTAGTGTACATATTATTCTGGATGGATCCGTACGACCTCGGCATAAATCGTACGTGTTAATGCTTGGATCCCGAATACACTTGAAATTATTTTCATGACTTGAGAGGTTATAATTTATTTATTAGCCTGAAATTGATTTGGAGTTAGTATGTGTTAGTGGTGATTTTGGAAATTACTATCAGTTAAAGAATCATTTATTCACTGCTTGCTATTATGTTATTATTATTATTCACACATTCCATGCCTATTTAGTATTTCTGTATTTTTATTGTAGGCCCATAGTAAGTGTCGATGTTGACCCCTCGTCACTACTTCTTCGAGGTTAGACTGGATATTTATAGTGTACATGTTGTTTATGTACTCACGCTATACTTATGCATTAATCGTGCAGGATCTGAGGCAGGTGCATCTGGTGTTCATTCAGGCGCGCACCCCGGTTATCCTGAGGCATAGTGGTGAGCTGCGCTCTGAGTCCGTTCTGCAACACCCGTTGTCTCTCTCTTTTGTATTTATTTTCTGTCTATCTCATTTGAGTCAGTAGCTTAGGTGTTTTGTGTATTCTACTAGTTGTCCATACACTTATGACATCGGGTCTTGGAAACATGCTAGTAGACACTTGATGGTTTTTGAGTATTTATTTCACCATACTTGTTCTTTTATTTGTTTATGCTTTACTTTATCAAATTTTCCACTTCTCATTTACTTAATAAATAAAATCAACTACTTTGAAATTATTAAAAGAATAAATACATGTCTAGTTCACCGTTGGCTTGCTTAGCAGCAACGTTAGGCGCCATTACGGCCTATAGGAGAAATTGGGTAGTGGCAATATGATATCAGAGCACTAGGTTCACATAGGTCTCAAAAGTCATGAGCAGGCCTCAGAGAGCCTTGCGGATCGGTGCAGAGACGTCCGTACTTATCTTTGAGAGGCTATATGGTATTAGAAAATTACTCTTTCTTCATATTCTATCCTGCAGTTAATGTTATGCTAAGTAGCTTTCTCTTATTCTCTGACAAATCGTGAGAACGCGCGCTGCAGATGTACCTGACCGTGGAGGAGCTGTTCTCCCTATTGCCAGAGGCTGGGGCAGAGATCGAGTGAGGGATCCAGCTCGTGGTAGAGAGCATCCTAGAGTTTCTCCAATTGTGCCACCAATGGATCCAGTAGAGGATCATGTTATTGAGGAGCAAGGCGAGGTGCATGCAGCATAGTTGGCCCTAATGGATTTCATGTCCACGAGGATTCCAGGAGGTCATGGGCCGTATGTTGCGGTTCATGGATTCTATGACTCAGGGTGGTTTATTTCCAGTAGACCCAGCCACATCTCAGGCGTGAGGGGGAGTACAGTCCCCTACCGCTCATGCTTCAGGGCATGTAGTTGTCGTATATCAGACCCCAAGCGCACTACCCATGGGCGGAGCTCAGCTAGTTGCAACAGCTATACCTAAGCCCAGACCAGCTACGACCGGCTAGCCATAGAAGCTATTGGATAGATGGACCAGGCTACATCCTCCTGTCTTTGGAGGTGAGCGACATGAGGACCCCCCATGAATTTATTGATCGTTGTAGGGATATACTGTAAAACATGAGGATATTAGAGTCCCAGGGGGTGGACTTTACCACCTTTCAGCTGGAGGGCAGGACCCGTAGATGGTGGAAGTCCTTTCTTCTCGTTAGGCCAGCAGGTTCTCTTCCCTTTACTTGGTACCAGTTCACACGTCTCTTTCTGGATAGATATATTCCACCCTCTCAGAGGGAAAAGTTACGATTTCAGTTCGAGCAGCTTCAGTGGGAGCAAATGTCAGTGACCGATTATGAGGAAAGATTCTCTAAGTTATCTCGCCATGGATTTATGATACTTCCCACCAATTCAGAGAGAGTGCGGAGGTTTGTTGCGGGTTTGCACTCCGGTATCTAGGCCACCATGGCCCGAGAGGTTAAGATGTGGACTTCTTACAAGCTGGTTGTGGAGATAGCTCAGAGGATCGAGGGTGTTCGTTAGCGGAGACGAGAGCAGGTGCCGATGGACAAGCGATTTCAATATTCTAGAGGTTTAAGTGGTGCTCCGTTTGGGGGTAAAAGTCAGTTTGTGACGGGTCAGTCTAGCAGGACCACATATCCAGCACCGCCGCCTTCTCGGGGTGCTCCAGTGCGGCCCTATTTCAGCACTATTCCAGAGATATCCTATCGTCCACCAGCTATGCAAGGTTCCTCTAGCGGGTATTTTGGGCCATCTAGGACAAACTTCAGCTCAACAGTCCACTGTTATAAGAGGTTGCTTTGAGTGTGGGGATCTTTTTCATGTGAGGAGGTTCTACCCCGTGCTTTGGGGAAAGGAAGTACAACAGGGTCAGCAGCTTATGATTATAGCACCACCTGCCACGCCAATCGTCCGACCGCCCGGAGGCGAAGGGCAGGTGGGTAGGGGCCGTCCTAGAGGTAGAGGCCAGTCAGGTGATGCTCCAGCTAGGTTCTATGCTTTTCCATCCAGACCAAATGCAGTAGCCTCAGATGCCGTGATTACATATATTATTTCTATCTGCGGTAGGAGATGCTTCGGTACTATTTGATCCAGGGTCTACATATTCCTATGTTTTATCTCCGTTTGCTCATTTTTTGGGGTGTTCCTTGTGAGTCCTTGGGTACTTCTGTATACGTGTCCACGCCAGTGGGTGATGCGATTGTTATGGATCGGATCTATCGGTCATGTATTGTGACTTTCTGTGGTTATTAGACTGGGGAGGATCTTCTGTTGCTTGATTGACCAACTTTGAGGTCATCTTGGGCATGAACTAATTGTCTTCATATTATGCCGTCCTTGATTGCCATGCCAAGACTGTTACCTTGGCGATACTAGAGTTGCCTAGATTGGAGTGGAAGGGTTCATCTGCTAGTGCATCTAGTCAGGTTATCTCTTTCCTGAAGGCTCAACACATGATCGAGAAGGGTTGTTTGGCTTATCTAGCTTATGTTCGGGATACTCCTGTAGAGACTCCAATGATTGATTCAGTGCTCGTAGTGCGTGAGTTCTATGATGTGCTTCCTTCTGATCTACCAGGCATGCCACCAAATTGTGATATCAATTTGTGTATTGATTTGGATCTAGGTATCCAGCCTATCTCTATTCTACCGTACTGTGTGGCTCCGAGAAAGTTGAAGGAGTTGAAAGAACAACTTGAGGAGTTGCTAGCAAAGGGGTTCATCAGATCGAGTGTGTCTCCTTGGGGTGCACCGGTGTTGTTCATGAAGAATAAGGATGTGACTTTGCGGATGTGCATTGATTATCGCCAGTTGAACAAAGTTACCATTATGAACAAGTACTCGTTGCTGCGTATTGATGATTTGTTTGACTAGTTGCAGGGTGCCAGGGTGTTATCTAAGATCGACTTGAGATCGGGGTATCATCAGTTGAAGATTCGTTATTCGAATGTACCAAAGACGATTTTTCGGACTAGATATGGCCACTATGAGTTTCTAGTGATGTCCTTCGGCTTGACTAACACCCCAACGACATTTATGGATTTGATGAACCGAGTATTCAGGCCATATATTGACTCGTTTGTCATTGTTTTCATTGATGACATATTGATTTACTCACGTAGCATGGAGGAGCATGAGCAGCATTTGAGAGTGGTGCTTCAGACCTTGTGGGAACAGAAGCTATATGCTAAGTTCTCCAAGTGTGAGTTCTGGTTAGATTCTGTGGCATTCTTGGGGCATTTTGTATCAGGCGGGGGTATTAAGGTAGATCCCAGGAAGATCGAGGCAGTTCAGAGTTATTATCGACCTAGATCAGGAGCTTCTTCGGGTTAGCAGGTTATTATCGCCGGTTTGTGGAGGGCTTCTCATCTATTACTACACCTTTGACTAGATTGACCCAGTAGGGTGCTCTGTTCTGATGGTCCGATGATTGTGAGGCAAGCTTTCAGAAGCTCAAGAACGCATTGACTACATCACCGGTATTAGTGTTGCCTTCCTGGTAAGGGATGTATACTGTGTATTGCGATGCTTCACGCATTGGCTTGGGTGTGTATTGATGCAGGAGGGGAGAGTTATTGCATATGCTTCATGTCAGTTGAAGCCCCATGAGAATTATTACCCCATTACCCCGAACACGATTTGGAGTTGGCCATGACAGTTCATGCTCTCAAGATCTAGAGGCATTATCTCTATGGGGTGTCCTATGAGGTTTACACCGATCATCGCATCTTGCAGTATTTGTTCAAGCAGAGTGATATCAATTTGAGGTAGTTCAGGTGGCTTGAGTTACTAAAATATTATGATATTACCATATTTTATCATCCGGGCAAGGCAAATGTAGTTGCGGATACTTTGAGCAGAATGGCTGAGAGTATGGGTAGTTTGGCATTCATTTCAATAAAGGAGAGGCCATTAGCTTTAGACATTCAGTCCTTCACTAACAGACTTGTGAGATTGGATATTTCAAAGCCCAACCGAGTTCTTGCATACGCCATCGCTCAGTCATCATTATTTGAGTAGATCAAGGCTCGTCAGTTCGACGATCTGCACTTGTTGGTTCTTAGGGAGACAATACTACAAGGTAGTGCCAAGGAGGTTACTGTCGGTGAGGATGGTGTTCTGCGAATCCAGGGTCACCTATGTGTTCCCAATGTTGATGGCTTGAGGGAGAAGATCCTAAAGGAGGCACACAGTTCTCGGTATTCTATTCATTTGAGAGCTACGAAGATGTATCGCGACCTGAGGCAACATTATTGGTGGCGGCGGATGAAGAAGGACATAGTTTAGTATGTGGCGAGATGTCTAAATTGATAGCAGGTAAAGTATGAGCACACGAGGCCATGTGGCATACTTCAGCAAATAGTTATTCCTGAGTGGAATCGGAAGCGCATCACTATAGACTTCGTAGTTGGGTTGTCTGGACCTTGAGGAAGTTTGATGCAATTTGGTTCATTGTCGACAGGTTGACCAAGTCGGCACACTTCATTCCGGTTGTGACTACGTATTCCTCAGAGATATTGGCCCAAATTTACATTTAGGAGATTGTTCGGTTGCATAGTGTGCCTGTTTCCATCATATCAGATAGAGGCCCTCAGTTTACTTCACATTTCTAGAGGGCACTACAGAGTGAGTTGGGGACCCGGGTAGAGCTTAGCACAGATTTTCATCCGTAGACCGACGGGCAGTCGGAGCGCACGGTTCAGATCTTGGGGGATATGCTCAGAGCATGTGTGATTGACTTCGGGGGGCAGTGGGATCGATTCTTGCCTTTGGCCGAGTTTTCTTATAACAACAGTTATCAGTCCAGCATCGAGATGGCTCCATTTGAGGCTTTGTATGATAAGTGATGTCGTTCGCCCATCGGTTGGTTTTGAGCCCGACTTGGCTAGGTTATATGGTACTGATTTAGTGAAGGATGCCTTGGAGAGAGTGAAGTTCATTCAGGAGCGACTTCCCACAGCATAGTCTAGACAGAAGAGTTACACGGATCAGAAGGCGCATGATTTATCATTTATGGTGGGCGAGAAGGTTCTCTTGAAAGTCCCACCGATGAAGGGTGTAACTTGCCGATGAAGGTTATCATTTATCATTCATAGGTTCGTATGACGATTTTGAACTTGGGCTTATGTTCTGATCGGGTTTCGGATGACCCGGGAGCGTGTCGACGCTTAATATTGAATGTTGGCACATTGAAGGTATTTCAAGTTCTTTAAGTTTAGTTTAGAGTAGGTTTTGGCATTATCGAAGTCTATTTGGGATTCCGAGCTTGGGAACAGTTCCGTATGGTGATTTGTGACTTGTATGCAAAATTTGGCGTCTTTCCGAGTAGATTTAATAGGAATCGGACGCGCGGAAGTGTTTCTAGAAGTTCTTGAGTTTCATGGTTTAATTCATGGATTTTTGAGTTCGATTCGTGATTCTAAATTTTATTGAAATGTTTTAATTACACGAGCAGTTCGTACGGTGTTTTTAGACTTTTGTGGACGTTTGGTGGGGAGCCCCGAGGGCTCGAGAGAGTTTCGGACACGTTCGGAGGGGTGGAAAGATTTCAGTTTTCTGTTTTTTTTACTGCTGCCTCAGGTATCGCAAATGCAAGGTTTTGTTCGCATTTGCGAGGTGGGCTTCGCAATTGTGATGAAGCCTGAGCGAGGCAGAACTCGCATTTGCGGTTTTTTCCTTCGCTTTTGCGATTAGCACCTCTTCGCAAATGTGAAGTTTTTGGTCGCATTTGCGACCATGTCAGATATAGCCAACTTTTGCATATGCGATGGTTTTTTCGCAATTGCCTCGCATTTGCAAACAAGATGACACAAATGCGAGATCTGTGACTGGTACAGGGACGTTTTATTACGGGACTTTGCTTCATTTCTCTCATTTCTGACCTGGTCTTAGGTGATTTTGAGAGCAGTTTGTGAGGGATTTCATCAACATCAAGAGGTAAGTAATACCTATCAATTCTTTAGCTAAATACACAAATCATAGGTAGATTTAACATGGAAAACTTGTGAAATTAAAGGGAATTTGTGAATAACCTAGGGCTTTGGTAAAAATGAGATTTTACCACGAAATTGGTTATGGAATTAAGTAAAAACTATATTTGAGTTTGTGAGGCTATGGGTAATATATATCTTCAAATATTTACGGAATCCAAGCCCGTGGGTCCGTGAGTGAATTTTAGGAATCTTCCAGTTTGGGTTAGGTAATTACTCTAATAGCTAAATTATGAACTTGTGAGCGTATATTAATCAATTTATATAACATTTGGCTAGCCTCAGATTGTTCGGCACCAAGTTGAGGCTTTAGAGCGAATTTGTGGGCCGGAAAATGAGCTTTGAGACGAGTTAAGTCTCTTGCCTATCCTTGTAAGAGGGAATTTACCCCATAGATGTTTTAAATTACTATTTGCTTATAATTGTGGGGGCTACGTACGCACGAGGTGACGAGAGTCCATGCGTAGCTACTAATCATGCTTAAGTCCGGGTAGTTTTAGGATCCAACTCATGAAATATTGTATTGTTTGCACTCTACTTGTTAATGTAAGTGACTAAATTATATTAAAACTTGATAAAGGATTCGTAAAGGCCGAATTTCATTTACTTGGAGCTTTGGCGGGTTATTCGACCGTTAATAGAATTTGTGCTTCCTTGTGTATTAGTCTTGTCATAACTTTTAAATTGGATATTCAAAGAGTGTTCTCTCTTCTTGTGGAGCGGGCCGAACGTTTCGGCAGTATAATAGATGCATCTATGGTTCGTGCTGCTCGACCCTCAATGTATGCACATTATTCTAGACGGGGCCGTATGACCTCGGTATAAATCGTACGTGTTATTACTTGGAGCCCGAGTACACTTGATATTATTTTTATGACTTGTGAGGTTATAATTTATTTATTAGCCTAAAATTGATTTGGAGTTAGTATGTGTTAGTGGAGATTTTAGAAATTACTATCATTTAAAGAATCATTTATTCACTGCTTGCTATTATGTTGTTATTATTATTCACATATTCCATGCTTGTATTTTTATTTTTGGCCCATAGTAAGTACCAATGTCGACCGCTTGTCAGAACTTCTTTGAGGTTAGACTGGATACTTATTCGGTTCATGTTATTTTTGTACTCACGCAACACTTCTGCACTAATCATGCAGGATCTGAGGCAGATGCATCTGATGTTCATTCATTATCCTGAGGCATAGTGGTGAGCTGTTCTCTGAGTCCATTCTGCAGCACCCACTATCTCTCTATTTTGTATTTACTTTATGTCTATCTCATTTCAGACAGAAACTTAGGTGTTTTGTATATTTTACTAGTTGCTCATGCACTCATCGGGTCTTGAAAACATGCTAGTAGACACTTGATGGTTGTTGAGTATTGGTTTCACCATACTTGTTCTTTTATTTGTTTATGCTTTACTTTATCAAATTGTTTACTTCTCATTTACTTAATAAATAAAAATCAACTCTTTTGAAATTAATAAAAGAATAAATACATGACTAAATCACCATTGGCTTGCCTAGCGGCAACGTTAGACTCAATCACGACCTATAGGAGAAATTGGGTTGTGACATTGTCATCTATTCAATTCTCTTACAATGCTACATATAAAATTCAGGAAGGCAATTTTTAGAGAACACAAAGCAAATTTTATTTCTTTTGTAAGTAACTCAAAGCAAAATTCATAAAATGCAAAGATGAATATAACAAAAATTGGTGGAGTTTACAAGCCTTTTAAGAATCATAAAAGGCTTGTAAACAAATAATTTTGTTCTTGGCATCAATACATTGCATCTTTTTTCCTGATAACTGTCAAGTTTTAACACATATCTAATTTGCAATGATTTATAAACAACGAAAATAACAAATTTATACCATGTCAGAGTTACCAAATACACTCCACGGTATGGTAATCACGCTAAACGAACCTTTTTCTGTTTTGTATTCAATCTTAGTGCATAAACTTACATAACAAAAAAATATCTCATGGAAATAGTATTGTAACGACCCGGCCTATCGTTTTGAGCTCTAGCACATTGTTCGGTGGTTTGAGGCCATGAGTAGCTTTATTCAGGTATTATGACTTGCACGTATGGTCGGAATCGAATTTCGAAAAGTTCAGAGTTGAATTGGAAAGAAATATTCTAATTTCAGAAGCTTTAAGTTGAAAAAATTACTAAGGTTTGAAATTTTTATAAATGACCTCAGAATCAAAATTTGAAGGTTCCAATAAATTTGTATGATGATTTCGAACTTGGACGTATGTTCGGGTCGAATGTCGGGTAGCCCGGGAGTATTTCGGCGCTTATTCCGAAAAGTTGGCATTTTGAAGGTTTAATAATTTCCTAAGTTTGGATTGAAGTAGATTTTGATGTTATCGATGTCTGTTTGGGATTCTGAGCTTGAAAATAGTTCCGTATGGTGATTTTGGTCTTAGGTGTGAGTCTGGACGTTGATTTGGAGGTCTGTAGGTCATTTCGACGTCAAGTGGTGAAAGTTGAAAATTTGGATGATTTTGCGAAGTTTGATTGGGAGTGGACTTTTTGATATTAGGGTCTAATTCTGATTTTGGAAGTTGGAGTAGGTCCGTAAAGTCAATTATAACTTGTGTGCAAGATTTGAGGGCAATCGGATGTCATTTGATAGGTTTCAGCATCGATTGTAGAAGTTTGAAGTTTCAAAGTTTATTAAGTTTGAATTGGAGGGTGATTCATATTTTTAGCGCTGTTTGATGTGATTGGAAGGCTCGACTAAGTCCTCATTGTTTTTTGAGACTAAGTCCTCGGGTAGATTCCGGATGATCAACGTATCAAATTTTGAAATGAGAAAATACCAGAACAATCTGGTTGCTGGTGTAATCTCTTATGCAGAGGCTTGACCGCAGAAGCAACATGGGCATCCTGGGTGTAGGGTGGCAGAAGCAGACTCGAGCAGCGCACCTGCGTGTGCACAAAAGTGACGCCACTATCGCAGGTGCAGAAGATGCGCAGATGCGCTATGATGTGTCGCACCTGCGATTGCGCAGAAGCGGAAGAACTTCTGCAAGTGCGATGGACTGCTGGCCAGAGAGTTCTGCAGGAGCGAGTTTTGTCTCGAAAAAGTGAGACCGCGGGTGCGAAAAATATTTCCGCAGATGCGACGATCGCTGGGCAGAAGGCTTCTTTAAGTACTTGGGTTTGGCCATTTTCCTTCATTTTTCACTTGGTTGGGCGATTTTTGGGAGAGCTTCAAGGGGAGATTTTCATCACCTATGTCAAGGTAAGTGATTCTCACCTATTGCAAGTTAAATACTTGGTTTATATATGGATTTAAACATGGAAATTAGTAAAAATTGTAATTTTAAAGAAAAACCTAGAAGTTTGTATTCATGGATTTTGATCACGCATTTGGGCATGGAATTGGGAATAAATCATATATTTGAAGTTCGTAGCATTATGGGTAACAGTTATCTTCAGAAAGTTTTGGAATCCGGGCACGTGGGTCCGTGGGTGATTTTATGTACTTTTCAAGCGAAGATGGAAATTGTTGTAAATTGAATTATAATGAGTATTAGAGTATATATTTATAGATTTGCACATTTATTTACTAGTTTTGGAGCGATGGACATCGGTTTGAGTTGTTGGAAAGGCTTTGGAGCTGGTTATGGAATTTCGGAGCGAGGTAAGTCTCTTTTCTAACCTTGTAATAGGTAATTAACCCCATAGGCAAATTGATTTAATATGTGCTTCTATTTGTGGGGGCTACGTAAGTACGAGGTGACGAGAGTCCGTGTGTAGCTACTATTATTCTTATGTTCGGGTAATCTAGGACCCAAATCATGTTATGCTTGTGCCCTACTTGTTAATTTAATTGCTTAAATCATACTGAAACTTGATAAAGGAATTGCAAAAGATTAAACTTCATTTTCTTGACCGTCAATGATAATTTGGTATTCCCCTGAATAATTGCTCCTTAATAAATCTTGAATTGGTTGTTGTAAATGTATTTTTATTTTTGTGGAGCGGGCCGAACGCCTTGGTTGTAAATAGATGTATCTATGGTTTGCGCCGTTCGACCCTCGACAATGCACAACTTAAATATTTATGTTGGATCGGACCGTACGACCTTGGCATGATTTGCGCATGATAAATATTTGGAATTAATAATAATTGATATTGCTTCATTGTCCTGTGATACAAATGTTAAATGACGAGAATAAATTTGGAAAATTTCCCTATTATTAAAAGAACCCCCCCCCCCCCACTTCTTGTTATTGAGTTTACAGTTGTTTCATACAATCCATGCTTAAGTATAATATAGGTATTTTATTGTTAGCCGATAGTAAGTGTCGGAGTTGACCCCTCGTTACTACTTTTTCGAGGTTAGACTAGATACTTACTCGGAACGCATTGATTTACGTACTCATACTAAACTTGCTGCACATTTTTGTGTAGGTGCATATATGTCTAGTAGACTTGTGTGCGCAGAGGCACAACTATTTGATCGAGTCCAAACCTACACCACTATAGAGTAGCGAGGATGGTCGATGCAGTTTTAGCCAAGAAGGTCGGGATCGATTTCCACAGGGAGTTAATTTGGTTTGGAGTCGGGTGTCTAACTAATATAGATGTGCGTGTTATTTCTTATTGCACTTCCAAACATTGTTGCGATTGATTCTATTCTAATTTTATACTATTGTATGCCAAGTGTAAGCTAAGTACAATATTTTTGGTGAACGTTTTCAAGTGTTAAAAGGCACTAGGGTAGTGACTTCTGCTTAGGTGAGTATCTAATGGGTATCAAGAATCTAGGACAAGCTTGTTTCGATTGGGGTCATGATATAACCATCACACATAAATCCTCACTCTATACCTCTTGGTAGTTTGAGTGACTTTGCCCAATTTAGCTTTCTCAAGCCCAAATGGGTGTTCATACAATCCAAATGAAATTGGCTCAAGTCGGGTATTACTATCTCTAGGTTTAACCCTTTAATTGGGGCTATCAATCTCTTGAGTTCACCCCAGTTCCTTGTTAGCCTAATTTTCCTAGACTTAATCTCTCCTTCTCAAGAAGAGCCTAAGTTATAAAGGCATGAATCAGTGTTTGCAACCACTAATTCTATAATTTTAGCATGAATTAGGCTAAATATCACTAACCCATAAACAATTAAGCCCTAAAATTCAAGATCCATTAAATACCCACACTAGGATTGGGTCACAACCCTACCTTTGGGGTCTAGCTACTCATAATAGCAGCAGAAATCAAAGATCAAGATGAAATATAAGCCATAATATTAAAGTACAAGATGAAAATCTAAAGTTTGAAGGTAAACGTATTATAAAATTGCCCAAAGAGGGAAAAACCAGCCGTTCACGTGCTCTACTAAACAAAACTTAACCTAAAAATGTCAAAGAGATCTATTTATACACAGCTAAAATTTCCAAACAAAAATGCCCCTACGGAGGATTCGCGGACGCATAATTCTGACCGCGTCCGCGCTTGAGCTTTCGCGACCACGTAATAATGAGCGCGGTCCACGTTTCTTTAATACTGGGCTTGGATTGGGCTTAGTTTCGCGGACCGTGTAATTTCAACCACATCCGCGTGTGCTTCCATCGCGGCCGCATAATTTAGATACGGACCGCGTTCTTCAGTTAAGCCTAACTTGTAGGGTCTCTGAACTGCAAGATGCACTCTCAGCGGAATTCCCTTCGCGTCCACGTAAGATCAATTCGCGGATTCATAATTTGGACGTGGGCCGCATTCTTTATTATAGCCAAATTGTAGAGTCTCTGAACCTCGAACCACGCTCTCAGCGAAAATCCCCTTGCGGCCGCGCCAAAGATTTCGTAGCCCGCTTTTCCAACGAGGTTAACGGTTAGTTTAGTACTCAAAGTAGCTTCTCTGAATCTACTTTCGCGGACCGCGTAATAGTGGCCGCCTCAGCGGTGGTCCTTACGCGGCCGCACTTTTCTGCCGTTCTCAGCGCTCCAGTCTCAGCCTTGGATTCGTGCAAGTTTGACTCCTTCATGAGTTGATTTTGGCTTCTTTGCCTCATTTCGACCAAACCCTGCAAGCAAGCACATTAAATTATTTTTCGGGAATACCTTTACACATTTGGACCCAAAATCTAAGCAAAAGAGAGAAAGTAATAGGCTAAAACCCCTAGTTATCACTACTGCGGGGACCTAGATGAGCTGCAACCCACGTTACGAATTCGCAGCACACAGAGTCTCCATCAGAGTTATCTACCCTCTCCTGTCTAATTGTATTTCCATACAGATGTTGTATGTTTAATATATTTCCTAGTTGATGCTCATGTACTTGTGACACCGGATTTTGGGGGTGATTATGGGTTCTCCAGTATTGTAGTTGTGAAAATACTATCATTTACTTTGTAAATTCTATCTCTTACTATTTAATTGAGGGAAATTATGATTTCAAGAGTACTGAAATGATTAATTATGTTAATCAATTATTGTTGGCTTGCCTGAAAGCGGTGTTAGGCGCCATCACGACCTCTAATGGAGTATGGGTCGCGATAACTTGGTATTAGAGAATTAGGTTCAGTTAGGTCTCACGAGTCATGAGCAAGTCTAGTAGAGTCTTGCGGATCGGTACGAAGACATCTGTACTTATCTTCGAGAGGCTGCAGGGCTGTTAGGAGCACTTCCCTTTCTTGATTCCTCATCGTGTGATTTGATTCCTTTGAAGCTTATGCCTTTGTTTCTTTCCTATTCAATCTTATGCGACGTGAAGCATTGTAGAGCTGGTGCAGGATGTTTCTCCCTGCGTATTCGATTGGGCTTATGTAGTCGCCTTGCAGAAGGATGTTCAGTCATTTCAGCTCAGTAGCAGTATTTCCGATGGTTTTGAGGCTATGCACAGATTGCTATGATATTCATGAGTTGTTATCGCACGATATTGATATAATGGTAGGATGCTTGTCTATGTGAAGGGGAAGTGAATGACTCGAAATGAGGTTTTCCTCAGTGTATGATTCAGAGGCTCGACATTCTATTTTTAGCAGAGGAAAGGCAATCAGACTATGGATGTTCAGGTTTGGGATAATGGAGTAACTAGACTTGATATTTTTGAGCATGGTGGAATTTTCATCTGAGATGTGGTGTCGTTGTCCTTGTTGAATGTGTTAAGTTCGCCGGTGTTATGGTCTTCTTAAATTCCCCTTTAGGGCAGGGTATTGTGAAATGGTGTCGGGGAAGCGGCTGTCAGAGATCGCGATGTGCAGTGGTTCAGGATTGAATCGGTGTTCCTAATGTTGATGGCTCGAGAAGGATGATCTTCGGAGAATTTTAAAGTTGGTAGCGATCTATTGGTTCAAGTGATACAGAGAAGGATTTTGATTTATGGCAACAACTGGGCAGCGGAGGATGAGGAAAGACATGTGGGAGGTGTCTTGTGGTGGTTAGGTTCCTAGAATGCCAAGTATGAGAAGCAAAAGTCAATTAGTTGCTTAAAGGAGAGGGTTTGACCAAAGTGGGAGAGTGACAGAGTATTATATGGGTTCTGCGGTAGGATAACTATACGCCTTGAGGAAAGTTTAGAGTGATTTGGGATTCATGGTGGACAGTGACTAGGTCTACGGA
Source organism: Nicotiana otophora (assembly GCA_000715115.1). Lineage (NCBI taxonomy): Eukaryota > Viridiplantae > Streptophyta > Magnoliopsida > Solanales > Solanaceae > Nicotiana > Nicotiana otophora. The sequence goes on from AWOL01S0108574.1 coordinate 36,608, forward strand.
CTAATTTGAAATATTGGCTACTACACTGAGGAAGGTTGGATACGACAGAAGGGAGTTGCTTAATAAGAAGAGGGATGCAACAGGAATTTGGATTGAAATGTATCGTCGCACCTTTAGTTGATGTCAATGGGGAGTGAACGGACTTGTACAACTGGTGAATGAGCACGGGTTCAAGAGGGTTTATTGTTTCGTAATAATTGTTCACAGTGCAATATCGTTGGGAGATGTCGGCATGGGACTTCCACATGTGAGTTATCTCCTATGAGCAGGTTAGCGGTGCGTGGTGTTGATGAAGCTTCTACGAAGAATTCTACTGGCTATCCGGTAAGAGGTCGATTATGTGAATGTGGCTAGTGATTCAGAATGTTTATGAAATGTTTAACAGAAAGATTCTTAGAAATATAACGGGTTGATTGTGTGAGATCATGGTAATTGGGAAGGATGAATCTTGGTGGGTTCCAGGGTTATGAAATTATAGTTTCAAGCTAAGTGGGGGAGCCCACCGTCCACGATTGGATTGCTTGGTTGTCTACTTATGAGGTTTCTGGTTATCGGTATATTGGTGGGTTATTACGACTAAGGAAATAAAACATCAGTGGTAATTTGAGCAAAGGATTTGAGGAATGTGTTCTATATTTGGCCTTATCAATTCATGTTCAAGCTTTGGGAAGACTTAGAGTTTATGCTTCGTGTAGATGTGATGTACAAGAAAAGTAATTTAGTCGGGTGCTTCTTTGAGAGGGTATTCATTTGCTAGCAGAGCCTTAGAGTTGATTATATATGGGACCAAGTCAGAGTGGGTGACTCTCAACAACGGTCCTAGTGAATTCAAAATTAAAGTGTTGTTCCTAAGAACTTCGAGTTCGTGGTGTGGTCAAGTATCGAGCCTATGTAGTGGATTATAAAAGAGACTTGGAGTGTTCTATGCTATTATCTATCTGCGGTGTAGCCTTGGAGGAATGGGAGAAAATAACTTCAGATTCATAAAGGAAATATCAAAATGGGTGTACCTGTTGAAGATGCGAATATGCGCACAAGGAGGGTCTGAGATGGTTTCTGGGTTTTGAGACAACGTGGTCTCGTGAAATAGAGTCCTTCTGGATGAGTACAGATTGGGTTCGTCATTTTTTAATGGAGCTATTATTATTCCTAAAGTAAGTCCGGAGTAAATTAGAATAAGTCGGGTCGGTTAGCAATGGTTGAATCGGCATGATGGTGGCAATGATCAGTTCCTTCAACGTGTTATATTTTACAGGTGGTTGTGGCGGTACGTGTGAGGCTTTATGACTACCGTAATTGAATTTACTTTGAGGCATTCGAGTTATTATGGCCTATTATGTGTAGATGGACCCCGGAAGAGTCATGGTGGTATAGACCACTACTTGGGGTTGTATTTTCTGCGGTTATGAGAAATCGGTCGCGTGTTGCAATGGTTCTCCTGAAATGAGTTAAGTGAAAGGTTGCTATATGATGGAGTGTTTACTCTATTAGTAGGTCAAGGGTTATTTTGGAATTCTTGTACTCTCACGTACTGGCATGTTAGGTGCAGTGAGCGGCATGGAAATCGGAAGCTGAGGATCAAGGTTGCAGTTCGGTATTGACAAGAATGTCACGAGCTCAGACGAGCAGGAAGGAATTCAGATCGTTAAAATAGGATGGCATTGTCTTTAGCATCACCTGAGATCAGTTCCCTGTGTAAGAGGCCTTGTGTACTGATTTATGGATCCTTGATTTGCTTTACAACACTAGTGTGGCCGACGGTATGGATGTGCAGACTTGTTACCTGGCGTGGAAAGTCATGAGAGTGTATCCCACAGGAAGATTTTATAAGTGTGACATGTAGTCACTTGATTAATTAAAGATTGAAATCAAGTATGGAGATTTTGGTACTATCGCTAATGTGAGAGTTTAGGCTTGAAAAAGGTGCTCTATTCAGTTGGCTGTGAATTGTGTAAGCTTGTTACTGATTCGACGGTTGCTCTTGTGTGTCATGGGAAAAGGGTCATTGTGGACCCTTGAGAGGTTAATTACCCAAGCATGGTATGGTCAGAATCGGTTTAAGGTCCGTTGACGGGTCCAAATGTAGATGTGCACTCTAGACCAGCCTGGATGTGTTCGTTCAGCATAGCATTCCTTATGGAAGAATATTTGGGCATAGGACGTTAATTTCGTCGCCAGCTATTTCATGTAATACTCTATCGTGCCATGTGGGTTGTGAGACGGCTTGGTTATTTGTCCAATGTGTTGAGGTCCCGCGTAGCGGTGGTGTTTTGTGAGCAAGATAGCTCTCGAGATACAGATCATATATCGCACCTTAGCTGTGCTTGAGTTTTATTGAATATGATGCTACCCGTCTCCCCAGGATTTGTATTATGCACTTGGCGTGCTTATGGTTGATATTTGGGCATTTCGTCAGTATAAGTGTTACGGCTCAATGTGTCTTTTCTTTAGATTATTATGTGTGGATTGGGTGGCACGCCGCCACAGGTATGTTGTTTGGATCGGGTGGCACGCCGCCACGGGTATCATGGTTGGATCGGGTTGCATGTCACAACGGTATCATGTGTGGATTGGGTTGCACACCGCAACAATGGGATGTGGAGTACAATTCCTTACATCTATTCGCATGTGTTTTGTCCCTCATTTTCTGAGGAAGGTTCATGACATCTTTTTAGTTGTTTAATTAGTTACGTGGGTTGAGTAGTTCTTTCCAGAGTTCATTTTTCCTTATGTATCACATTCGAGTTTGTAGCTTGTTGGCACATTGTGGCATCATATGAGACTTTTGGCAACGTCGCAACTTGTACTAGATGAGACAAGATTATTTGACCAGAACTTAGTATGACCGGATTTATATAAGGTGTATTAAAGAGAAGATATCTTTATTCAGTTTATAGTGAGGTAATGGTTCTTGTCAGGAGGAGAGACTCTATAAATGGAGATTCGGCAGGTGGTTATGAGTTTCTACACATATCTTCTGTCGTGGAAGTATTGAAAGAGTTGAAACAGGACTTATATTCGTCATGAGGTGTGTTGTGGGCATCAGATTCGTTGGATTTTGGCTATTATGGCCAGAGGGTGTTATTATGGTCATGAGAACTATGAAAGGCATGGTGTGAATTCAGTAAGGGTGTAAAATCATGTATGGTATAGTGCGTAGTGATTGATACGGTGTTTGTATGTTGAAAACAGGATTGGTAGAGAATTTCGGATGTTGGAATTTGACTCTAAGGCTTACTTGATTAAATAAAAAGGGAGAATCTTCGGATTGGCTTGAGCAAATGTGCTCAACTGGGTTGTGGTAGCATGGGTAGGTGCACGAGGTGTTAAACAGTAATTTTGGATAACTCCGGAACAGTTCTTAGCATGTTCGAGGATGAACATCTATTTAAGTGGGAGAGAATGTAACGACCCGACCGGTCGTTTTGAGCTCTAGCACGTTTGGTGGTTTGCGGCCATGAGTAGATTCACTTCAGGTGTTATGACTTGCACGTATGGTCGGAATCACATTTCGGGAAGTTCAGAGTTGATTTGGAAAGAAAAATATCTAATTTCAGAAGCTTTAAGTTGGAAAATTTACTAAGGTTTGGAATGTTTATGAATGAACTCGAAATCAAGATTTGAAGGTTCCAATAGGTTCGTATGATAATTTCAGACTTGGGCATATGTTTGGCTCGACTGTCGGGGAGCCTGGGAGTATTTCAATGCTTATTCCGGAAAGTTGGCATTTTGAAGGTTTAATAATTTCCTAAGTTTGGGTTGAAGTAGATTTTGATGTTATCGATGTCCGTTTGGTATTATGAGCTTGGGAATAGTTTCGTATGGTGATTTTGGTCTTAGGTGTGTGTCCGAACATTGATTTGGAGGTCCGTAGGTCATTTCGACGTCAATTGGCGAAAGTTGCAAATTTGGATGATTTTGAGAAGTTTGGCCGGGAGTGGACTTTTTGATAGCGGGGTCGGATTCTGATTCTGGAAGTTGGAGTAGTTCCGTAATGTCAATATGACTTGTGTGTAAAATTTTAGGGCAATCGGGCGTGATTTGATAGGTTTCGGCATCAATTGTAGAAGTTTGAATTTTCAAAGTTTATTAAGTTTGAATTGGAGGGTGATTCGTGTTTTAGCACTGTTTGATGTGATTGGAAGGCTCGACTAAGTCCGCATTGTGTTTTGGGACTTGTTAGTAGGTTTGGTTGAGGTCCCGGAGGCCTCAGGTGGATTCTGAATGATCAACGGATCGGATTTTGAAATGAGCAAATACCAAAAAATCCTAGTTGCTAGTGTAATCGCTTATGCGGAGGTTTGACTGCAGAAGTAGCCTCGCAGAAGCGACATGGGCAGCCTGGGTGTAAGGTCGCAGAAGCGGACCCGAGAAGCACACCTACGTGTGCGCAGAAGCGACGCCACTGCCGCATGTGCGGAAGATGCACAGATGCGCTAGGATGTGTCGCACCTGCGATTGCGCAGGAGCGGAAGAACTTCCGCAGATGCGATGGACTGCTGGCCAGGGAGTTACACAGGAGCGAGTTTTGTCTCGCAAAAGCGAGACCGCAGGTGTGCAAAATATGTCTGCTGATGCGATGATCGCTGGGCAGAAGGCTTCTTTAAGTACGTGGGTTTGGCCATTTTTCTTCATTTTTTACTTGGTTGGGCGATTGTTGGAGAGCTTCAAGGGGAGATTTTCATCATCTATGTCAAGGTAAGTGATTCCCACCTATTGCAAAGTTAAATACTTGATTTGTATATGGATTTAAACATGAAAATTAGTAGAAACTGGAATTTTAAAGAAAAACTTAGAAATTTGTATTCTTGAATTTTGACCACGAATTTGGGCATGGAATTGGGAATAAATCATATATTTGAAGTTCATAGTGTTATGAGTAACGGTTATCTTCAGAAATTTTCGGAATCCGGGCATGTGGGCCCGAGGGTGATTTTATCGACTTTTAGAGCGGAGTTGTAAATTGTTGTAAATTGAATTATAATGAGTATTAGAGTATATATTTATGGATTTGCACATTTATTGACTAATTTTGGAGATATGGGCATCGGTTTGAGTTGTTGGAAAGTCTTTGGAGCCAGTTATGAAATTTCGGAGCGAGGTAAGTCTCTTTTCTAATCTTGTAAGAGGGAATTAACCCCACAGGCAAATTGATTTAATATGTGCTTCTATTTGTGGGGTGTACGTACACACGAGTTGACGAGAGTTCGTCCGTAGCTACTATTATGCTTATGTTCGGGTAGTCTAGGACCCAAAGCATATTATGCTTGTGATGTTTATGCCCTACTTGTTAAATTAATTATTTAAATCATACTGAAACTTGATAAAGGAATTGTAAAAGGTTAAACTTTATTTTCTTGACCGTTAATGAGAATTTGGTACCCTTGAATAATTGCCCCTTAATAAATCTTGAATTGGTTGTTGTAAATGTATTTTCTCTTTTGTGGAGCGGACCGAACGCCTTGGTAGCAGATAGATGCATCTATGGTTTGTGCCGTTCGACCCTCGGCAGTGAATAATTTAAATATCTATGTTGGATCGGGTTGTACGACCTCGACATGATGTGCGCATGATAAACCTTTGAAATTAATAATAATTGATATTGCTTCATTGTTCTGTAATACAAAATGTTAAATTATAAGAATAAATTTGAAAAATTTCCCTATTAATAAAAGAATTGTCCACCCACTTCTTCTTACTGAGTTTACAGCTGTTTCATACAATCCATGCTTAAGTATAATATCGGTATTTTATTGTTAGCCCATAGTAAGTGTCGGAGTCGACCCCTCGTCACTACTTTTTCGAGGTTAGACTAGATACTTATTGGGTACGCGTTGCTTTACGTACTCATACTACACTTGCTGTACATGTTTGTGCAGGAGCATATATGTCTAGTAGATTTGTGGGCGCAGAGGCGTGGCTAATGCGGGGACCTAGATGAGCTGCAACTCACGTTAGGAATTTGCAGCACACGGAGTCTCCATCAGAGTTATCTACCCTCTCCTGTCTAATTGTATTTCCATATAGATGTTGTATTTTTAATATATTTCCTAGTTGATACTCATGTACTTGTGAAACCGGGTTTTGAGTGTGATTATGGGCTGTCCAATATTGTTGTTGTGAAAATACTATCATTTACTTTGTAAATTCTATCTCTTACTATTTAATTGAAGGAAATTATGATTTCAAGAATACTGAAATGAGTAATTAAGTTAATCAGTTATTGTTGGCTTACCTGACAGTGGCGTTAGGCGTTATCACGACCTCTAATGGAATTTGGGTGGTGACAAGAACAATGTCATGCTTTTAAAAATGGACTAATGAGAAAAGTGTATGATATAAATTAAAATAAAGAGAAGAATATAGTTTAGTGGTGATTTGATCGATGGGAAGAAAAGTTGGCTTAGAAATCACTTACTATTGTTTCTTAACCTAACTAACAACAGGATAGTAGCTATATGAACTTCACATTGCCAATCCTACATGTTAGGAATATACTATTAACCATGCGGTTTAGCTATAATATTATATTTTATTCTTTATGGAATAATTATTTATTTAGTTTATCCAATTCAATAAAGCATTATTTTAAATAGATTATTTTTACATGTGCGTTCTTTAATTATGTAGTAGACGATTTAGTGTATAGAGTCTTAACTCATGTACATAAGATTAAATTGTCAGTTCTCATAATTAATATAATTATGTTCACAATCAAAAATATTATTGGGCAAAATACCTTGATGATTGTAGCACAAGATTAAAGTATAATTTATTTTTATGGAAGTGGTTTTACTCCTACTTCTTGTGCTAGTATACTTAGTGTATATTGAACAGACCGAGTAGAGAAAGATATTTTTGTACTAAATATATAATATATTTTCTCTAACTCATCAAATGAGCTTATACTCCTAATTTTGTCAATGCGATTTGTTTATTGATTTGATTTATCAAAAGGTACAAATCTATTTTGAGATAGTATATGCCTAATAGACTAGACAATAACAAATGGCATTTATGAAATAATAATTAGTTGATAAAATCCATGACTCGGCCTTGAGTTTGACAATACCCATTTATGTAAGCTTATAAGTTTTTATGTGTAAACCTGGCTGGTGAATTATGTATCCATCACATGAAATAGTTTAAGCGGAATTATCAAGGATTTAATTAGCGAATAAAATTAAATTATCATTGATTTAGTTTAATTAACTGGTATTTGTAATCTTAATATAAGGAGTTAAAATAAGTGTCAGTGAATTTTGAAATTCATATTGAGAAGTTCAATTGCAGTTTTTAGTGGAACAAACTGTGATTAATTATAGTAGGATTTAATTCATTCCAAAATTTTGAATTAATACTATAATTGGTAGGCTCTTACTATTTCTATGGTCTTTGCTATACCTAGTAAAATCTTAACAAACTTGGGAAGGAAGTTACTTGGGAGAAAAGTTCTCTGTTTGAGTTGGACTAGGATTCTACAACCCTAATAGAATCCTACATATTTTATCGATTGAATTTTGGCTTAATTTCGGGTGCTACATATAGAGGACTAGTTTTACCCAATAATTCACTCTCCAAAGTAGTAATATTTTCCCACACGAGTATTTTCCTGTAGGTCTAACTAGGATCATAGCAGAAGACTACAGTCCTGGATCCTTGCCCAGTGAACGAGTTGTGTAACATCTTCGAGAGATTAGTGCTTCTAATCTCTGTTATTAATTCATTGTCTAGATTACATGTATGTGATACATGAATGTCACGACCCAAAATCCACCATGGGTCATGATGGCGCCCAACGCCACTGTCAGGCAAGCAAACGTTGATTTATCAATTTAGTTACCCGTTTTAGTATTTTGTAATCAAAATTTTTCCTTAACTAGACGGTGTAAAATAGAATTTACGGAGTAATTGAAAGTAGTTGCATGAACCACGATAATAATTAACCTGAAAGAATCCCCAAAATCCAGTGTCACAAGTGCATGAGCATCAACTAGGAAATATGATAAATGCAACATCTGGCTGGAATACAAATTAGAGAGGAGTATGTAAATAACACTGATGGAGACTTTGTATGTTGCGGATTCGTAACATGGAATGCAGCTCACCGTAAGTCCCCACAATAGCTGTGCCTCTACGCCCAAAAGATCACTAAACATACATGTACCTGCACAAAAATATGCAGCAAGCATAGCATGAGTACATAAACAACATGTACCCATTAAGTATCAAGTCTAATCTCGAATAAGTAGTGATGAGAGGTCGACTTTGACGCTCACTATGGGTCAATAATATTAAAATCAAAATATTTAAATAGACATGGTTTATGTGAATAACAATAATTTTCTTAACAAGCGAAAATAAATAATTCTTTTAAATTCAATACTTTCCAATTACTCATTTATCTTCACAAGCTCCAATATGATGTCAAGGTATCGTGTAATTATTATTATTAAGCACGATTTCTATCGAGGTCATACGGCCCGATCCAGAGTGTCGTGTATACTACCGAGGGACGTACAACACGATCCATAGATGCATCTATACTGCCGAGGCGTTCGGCCTGCTCCATAAGAGAGGAGGACATTTTCTTATGAACCTCTGGAATGAGAAGTTATTATAAGGCTAACACATAAGGATGTACAATTTTATTAACAGTCAAGTAATTTACATAAAAAATCAAGTATGTAAAATTTTGGTCTTTTACTATTTCCTCTAACAATTTCCAATATGATTCAGACACTTTAATTAACAAAGGATGTAACCATTGCAAATAATTTATGATTTGGGTCCTAAACTACTCAAACATAAGCATAATTAGTATCTACGCACGGACTTTCGTCACCTCGTGCGTACGTAGCCCCCACAATTAATAACATATATTAATTTAAATCACCTATGGGGTAAATTTCCTCTTACAAGGTTAGAAAAGAAACTTACATCGCTCCGAAGTTTCATATTCGGCTCCAACGACACTCTAATACCTCAAACTGATGCCTGTCGATCCAAAGCTATGCAAACAATATGCAAACCAATCATAATGTATACTCCAATGCTCGAAATTTAATAATTTGTCAAAATTCTCAACTCCGCTCAAAACGTTGACAGTGGAGCACATGTCTCGGACCCCAACGAAACTCTCAAAATCCGACAACCCATTCAATTACGAGTTCAACCATACTAATTTCATTCGAATCCAACTCTGAATCGGTATTCAAAACTCGAAAATTCATTTTTTGAAATTACAGAAATTTCTTCCGATTTCTTCTTGAAAAATCAGTAATCTAACGCCGAAAATGAAGATTGATCCGTGAAATATAATCACAAATGAGTCAAGAATGCTTACCCCAAGTTTTGTGCTGAAATGCCTCTCCAAAATTTCATAATCCCGAGGTTCCCCACTAAAAATACAAAATAATGGCTCAAAGGTCCGAAATAGAGGACTTATAACACTGCCCCGACTTCCTTCTTCGCGTTCGCGAGCCTCCCATCGCGTTCGCGATGAAAACAATTCTCAAAAGCCATTTTTAAACTCTTCGACAACCTCTAGTATAATGGTCATAACCTTTTGTACAAAACTCCAAATCACAAATGGGTTGACTTTACGAAAAATAGACATTAAGGAATATAACTTTCATATGTTGATCACCTTCCAATTCCTTGTAGATTGCGAGATATAAGCTTCCAAAGTCAGCCCTGTGCAGCAGAGATTTCCAAACTCTTCTCGGACAACAACATAACTTTCGTACACAACTCAAAATGACAAATGGTTTATCTTTCTAAAAACTAAACACCAAGGACTACAACTTTCATTTTTGGATCATCTTCAGATTCGTTATAGATTGTGAGATATAAGCTTCCAAAGTCAGACAACGTAGAACATAAATTCTTTCTTTGAGAACGCGAGAGCCTCTTCGCGAACGCGAAGAGCAAAGTCCCAGCGGCAAAATCCTTCTTCGCGAATGCGAAGAACAACACCAGAACCGGCAACATAAAAACACCCAAACATGGTCCGGAACCACCCCGAATCACACCTGAGGCCCCCGGGGCCCCGTCCAATCGTACCAACCAGTCCCAATACATAACACAAACCTGTTCGAGGCCTCAAATCACATCAAACAACATCAAAACCACGAATCTCACCCCAATTCAAGCTTTATGAACTTCAGAACTTCAAACTTCTACATTCGACGCCGAAACCTATCAAATCAAATATGATTGACCTCAAATTTTGTACACAAGTCATAATTGATGGACCTACTCCCACTTTCGGAATCGGAATCCGACCCCGATATCAAAAAGTCCATTCCCGGTAAAACTTCCCCAAAAACCTTCAATTTTCCAAATTTCGCCAAATGACCCTGAAATGACCTACAAACCTCCAAATTCACATCCAGATGCGCCCCTAAGACCAGAATCACCATGCGGAGCTATTCCCAGGCTCGGAATCCCAAACAGACATCGGTAACATCAAAATCCACTTCAAACCTAAACTTAGGAAATTCTTAAACTTTAAAAATGCCAACCTTCAGTAATAGGCGCCGAAATACTCCCGGGCCACCCGATACTCGACCCGAACATACGCCAATGTCCAAAATTATTGTACAGACCTATTGGAACCTTCAAATCCTGATTCCGAGATCGTTTACCAAAAAACCAAACCTTAGTCAATTCTTCCAAGTTAAAGCTTCTGAATTTAGAAGTTGCTTCCCAAATCAACTCCAAACCTCCCGAAATTCGATTCCGACCATATGTACAAGTCATTATACGTGAAGTGAAATTACTCAATGCCTCAAACCACCGAACGGCACGCTAAAGATCAAAATGACCGGTTGGGTCGTTACATTATACCCCACTTAAACATACGTTCGTCCTCGAACATGTCAAGAATTGCTCCAGAGTTGTCGAAAATAACTGTTTAACACCTTGTGCACCTACTCGTGCCATCACAATCCCAGTTTGCACCTCGGCTCGAGCCAGACTGTAGGTCTTTCCTTTTATTCAATCAATAAGCCTTAGAACCAAATTTCCACCTCTGAATTTCTTTATAATACCTGATTCTAACATACCAACATTATATCAATCACTCCACACTATATTGAAACATGATTGTGCACTTGTGCTAAAATCGCACCATCCACCCACATAAGTCTGTTGCCCATAATGACATCGTCCGACCACAATAGCTGAAATTTCACAAGTTCGTTGCCCGTAATACATCTCATGATGTATATAAGTCCTGTTCCAATTCTCACATTACTGACATGACAAAAGATTCATGTAGAAACTCATAACCACCTGTCAAATAACAAATCATTGAGTCTCTCCCCCGGACAAGAACCATTACACCATTCTGAACTAAATAATGATATTTGCTCTTTAGTATACCTTATATAAGTCTGATTGCACTGATTCGTGGCCCAATAGTATCGTCTCACCCAGTACAAACTGCTCTGGCAACAAGCCACCTCAGACACTACCAAAGGTCTCATATGACGCCCACAATGCACCAATTGCTATGAACTCGAATATGACTCACAAGGAAGAACGATCTCTGACCGGGAATTACCCAGCCCGAGTAACGAATAACACAGTCGAATAGACGCTATGAACTCTCCTTAGTGAATGAGAAACAAAATACACAGAAACCAATATATGGAATCATACTCAACATCTCATTGTTGCGGCATGCAACCCGATCCAATGTGACACTGTTGCGACGTGTAACCCGATCCACACAACATACCCGTGGCGGCGTGCCGCCCGATCCGCACATAACAATCAAGAAGAAAACACGCATCAAGTTGTAACGCTTATACTCACGCAATAGCGAATATCAACCACAAGCATGCCGATTGCAAAAGTACAATCTTGGGGATGGATAGCGACATACGCTGCAAAACCCAAGCACAAATAAGATGCGATATACGACCTGCATCTCGAGAGCCATCCTGCTCATATAACACCACAAGCTACACGAGACCTCAACACATGGGCAAATAATCAAGCTGTCTCAATCCGGAACAACTCCCACAGTTCACAACCAAGGGAATAGAGCGCCTTCCAGGCACAAACTCACACATTAGCGATATCACCAAAAATCTCCATACTTGGTTTCAATCCATAACAATCAAGTGACTACCATGCCACACTGATACAAATCTCCCCATTGGGTACACTCCCACAACCATTCTGCACCAGGTAGCAAAGGCTGCATTTCCATACCACCGACCGTGCTAATCTGTAAGGTAATTTCACAATCTGCACACCAACACAGAATGCCTCTTCCATAGAACACCATTATTAGGCGACACTAAGATAACTCTAGCTTACTCTAAACATCTAAATTTTTCCCTGCTAATCCGAGCTCATGACATTCTTATCAACACTGAACCACAACCCTTAACCTCAACTTTCAAATTCCCATGTCACTCACCGCACCTATCATACTGCTACGCGAGAATACCCGAATTCATCACAATCCCTGAATCACCAGTAGAATAACACTTCATTGACTAGGAGACTTTTCATTTTGCTTGTTTCAGAAGGACCAACGCAACACGCAACTGAATTCCCAAACCGCAGAAAATACAATCTCAAGTCGTGATCTAAACCGCCATGACTCTTCTAGAAGTCCATTTATGCCACAAGGCTATTTAAAATCACCTTTATCCTAAATCAATCAATTTACGGTGGTTGTCAAGCCTGCACATACAACCACAAACCACATGTTATAACTTCCCACACCGAATGAACCGACCATTGCATCAATCATGCTGATCCAGCCATTACAACCAACCCAACCTCTTTAAATTTACCCTTGACCTGCCTTAGAAATAATGTTAGCTCCATTCATAACATAACGAACTCAATCTGCACTCATACCGAGTGACCCGAATTGCGAGACTATATCGTCTCAATTCCCATAAATCACCTTATACCTTTTCTCCAACGCATAATAGCATCTCCAACCGGTATACCTATTATGCAGGACCTCCCACAAATCCGAAGCCATTTCTTCATTTCCTCAAATACTTCACCGCTTACCCAGTAATAACATAGAACACTCTAAGTCCCATTCGCAATCCACTGCAGAACTCGATCCTTAACCACACAACGGACCCGAAATCCTTAAGTACCAGAGTTAAATTCTTGAACTCACTGAACCGTTGTTAGGAGTCACCCACTCTGACCTGGTCTCAAATATAACCAAACTACAGTGCCCTGCTAGTACATGTATACCCTCATAAAGAAGCAACCGGTAGAATCCTTTTTTGTCCTTGCACATTACCTTCACAAGAAGCATTACTCTGAGTCTTCCCAAAACCTGCACTTGAATCAATAAGACAAAATATAGCACACATTTATCAATTTCTCTGCTCGAATTACCTTTGATGTGCCCTTTTTATTATTCGTAAATAATGCACCAATATGCCGATAACCAGAAGCTGCACAAGCCGACAACCACCTGATCCAATCGTAGACGGTGGGGCTCCCCTACTTAGCTTTAAGATACCATCACATAATATAGAGCCCACAACTATTCCTCCTTCTAATTTACCATGATCCTGCGCCGTTAACTGCCAAATTTCTCGAAGTCTTTTGTTAAGATTATCATGAACATTCTGAATCATTCGTCAATCTCATTTTGACCTCTTACCGGGCAGCAATGAAAATCCTTCGTAGCAGCTTCATCAACATCACGCAACCGCTAGCCTATTCACAGGATACAACCCACATGTAAAAATTCCATGCCTACGTCTTCCAATAACGTTGCACTGGGTGCAACTACCATACATTCGGTAACCCTCCCGAGCCCATGTTCGTCCACCATCTGAACAAGTCTGCTCCTTCCTATTGACATCAACTGAAAGTCCAACCATACCATCCGGACTTAAGTCATATTGCATCTGAAATGATAATCGTATCTTCACATCCCTCTTCATTTCAAAGCAAACTCCTTTCTTCCATATTCAATCTTTCTTCATACATTGACCACCACTCCAAATAACATCTGTAGGCCAAATCACCCTCCATCACGATTCCCAAACCTTTCTACACTTTCTCAAGGCACACGACTATCCTAACACATAATCCATATGCTAATTTTCCACTCTTACTTCGGTTAAACCATCTGCTTTTCATACTTGACCTGCTAGAACTTCAACCATCGCAAAATGCTTTCTGCCATGTCCTCCCTCATAATTTGCTGCCCAAACATTGCATCAAATTAAAATCCATCTCTATATCAATTGAACCAATAAATTGCTACCAGCTTTAAGACTCCTAAAAGGTTATCTTCCTCGAGCTGTCACATTAGAAATACCAATTCGAACCTGAACCGCTGCACACCGCAGCTCAGGCACCATTTCACAACACCTCGCCCCGAAGGTAAAAATCAAAAACACCATAGCACCGGCAAATCGAAAATGCGTTCAAACTAGGACGACCACACCGCATCACAATGAAAATTCCACACGCTCAAAAATACCAAGTCTCGTTACTCCATCAACTCAAACCTGGACATTCATAGTCCAATCGCCCTTCCTTTGCTGGAATTAAATACTGAACCTTTAAATCATGCACTGAGAAATACTCCTTTCAAGTCATTCACTAGCTTGACACGTAGACAGGCACCCTACCATTACACCAACACCGTGCATAGGCTCAAAACCATAAGAATGACCGATACTGAGCTGAAATGACATAACCTCCTTTGGCTACGATAATAACTTGTTCGAATACGCAGGGAGAAACATCCCGCTCCACGTTTGTAGTACCACAAAAACTCCTCGATGCCCAATAGACACGAGCACTCAACATCGCGTAAGAACGAGTATGAAGGAAATAAAGGCACAAGCCTCAATGGAATCAAACCGCACGATAAAGGAATCAAGAAGGGAAGTTCCCCTAACAACCCTGTAGCCTCTCGAAGATAAGTGCAGACGTCTCCGTACCGATCCGCAAGACTCTACTAGACTTGCTCATGACTCGTGAGACCTATGTCAACCTAGTGCTTTGATACCATGTTTTCACGATCCAAAATCCACCATGGGTCATGATGGTGCCCAACGCCGCTGTCAAGCAAGCCAACGTTGATTTATCAATTTAATTACCTATTTTTGTATTTTTGCAATCAAAATTGTTCCTTAATTAGACGGTGTGAAATAGAATTTACGGAGTAATTGAATGTAGCTTCACGAACCACGATAATAATTAACCTGAAAGAACCTCCGAAATCCGATGTCACAAGTACATGAGCATCAATTAGGAAATATGCTAAATGCAACATCTGTCTGGAATATAAATTAGAAGGAGTACGCAATAGATGTGCTTCTGTGCCCAAAAGATCACTAAACATACATGTACGGGCAGAAAAATGTGCAACAAGTGTAGCATGAGTACGTAAACAATATATACCCAGTAAGTATCAAGTCTAATCTCGAATAAGTAGTGATGAGAGGTCGAATTTGACACTCACTATGGGTCAACAATATTAAAATAAAAATATTTAAATAGACATGGTTTATGTGAATAACAATAATTTTCTTAACAAGCGAATATAAATAATTCTTTCAAATTCAATACTTTCCAATTACTCATTTATCTTCACATGCTGCAATAGGATGTCAAGGTATCATGTAATTATTATTATTAAGCACGATTTCTGTCGAGGTCATATGACCCGATCCAAAGTGTCGTGTACACTGCCGAGGGACATGCGGCACGATCCATAGATGCAGCTATACTACCGGGGCATTAGGCCCGCTCTACAAGAAAGGAGGACATTTTCTTATGAACCCCCGGAATGAGAAGTTATTATAAGGCTTACACATTAGGATGTACAATTGCTATTAACAGTCAAGTAATTTGCACAAACAAATCAAGTATGTGAAATTTTGGTCTTTTACTATTTCCTCTAACAATTTCTAATATAATGCAGGCACTTTAATTAACAAAGAATGTAACCATTGCAAATAATTCTTGATTCGGGTCCTAAACTACCCGAACATAAGCATAATTAGTAGCTACGCACGGACTCTCGTCACCTCGTACGTACGTAGCCCCCACAATTAACAACATATATTAATTTAAATCACCTACGGGGTAAATTCCCTCTTACAAGGTTAGACAAGAAACTTACATCGCTCCGAAGTTCCATTTCCGTATCCAACGACACTCTAATACCTCAAACTTATGCTTGTCGATCCAAAGCTATGCAAATAATATGCAAAACAGTCATAATGTATACTCCAATGCTTGAAATTTAACAATTTATCAAAATTCTCAACTCCGCTCGAAACGTTGACAGTGGGGCCCACGTCTCAGAACCCGACGAAACTATCAAAATCCGATAACTCATTCAATTACGAGTTCAACCATACTAATTTCATTCAAATCCAACTCTGAATCGGTATTCAAAACTCGTAAATTCGTATTGTGAAATTATAAAAATTTCTTCTGACTTCTTCTTGAAAAATCAATAATCTAACGCCGAAAGTAAAGATTGATCCATAAAATATAATCACAAATGAGTCAACAATGCTTACCCCAAGTTTTGTGGTACAATTCCTCTCCAAAATCGTATAATCCCGAGGTTCCCAACTAAAAATACAAAATAATTGTTCAAAAGTCCGAAATAGAGGAATTATAACACTGGCCCATTTCTTTCTTTGCGTTCGCGAGCCTCTCATCGCGTTCGCAATGAACAAAATTCTCAAAAGCCATTTTCAAACTCTTCGACAGCCTCTAGTATAATGATCATAAACATTTGTACAAAACTCCAAATCACAAATGGTTTAACTTTACGGAAACTAGACATCAATGGATATAAATTTCATATGTTGATCATCTCCCAATTCCTTGTAGATTGCGAGATATAAGCTTCCAAAGTCAGCCCTGTGCAGCAGAGATTTCCAAACTCTTCTCGGACAGCCTGTAGAGTATCCCCCATAACTTTTCGTACACAACACAATATGACAAATGGTTTATATTTATGAAAACTAGACACCAAGGGCTACAACTTTCATTTTTTGATCATCTTCAGATTCGTTATAGATTGTGAGATATAAGCTTCCAAAGTCAGACAACAAACAACAAACATTTCATCTTCGCGAACGTGAGAGCCTCTTCGCGAACGCGAAGAGCAAAGTCCTAGCAGCAAAATCCTTCTTCGCGAATGCGAGAGGCTCCTCGGGAACGCAAAGAACAACACCAGAACCAGAAACCAGCAACATCAAAACACCCAAACTTGGTCCGGAACCACCTCGAATCACACCCGAGGCCCCTGGGACCCCGTCCAATCGTATCAACCAGTCCCAATACATAACATGAACCTTTTCGAGGCCTCAAATCACATCAAACAACATCAAAACCACGATATGCACCCCAATTAAAGCTTTATGAACTTTAGAACTTCAAACTTTTACGTTTGACGCCGAAACCTATCAAATCAAATCTGAATGACCTCGAATTTCGCACACAAGTCAGAATTGACATTATGGACATACTTCCACTTCCGTAATCGGAATTTGACCCTGATAGCAAAAATTTCACTCCCAGTCAAACTTCCGCAAAAACCTTCTATTTCCCAACTTTCTCCATGTGACCCCAAAATGACCTATAAACCTCAAAATCTACATTCGGACGTGCCCCTAAGACCAGAATCACCATGCGGAGCTATTCCTAGGCTCGAAATCCCAAACGGACATTGATAATATCAAAATCCACTTTAACCCAAAATTAGAAAATTCTTAAACTTTATAAATGCCAGCCATCAGTAATACGCGCCGAAATACTCCCAGGCCACCAATACTCGATCCGAACATACGCCCAAGTCCGAAATCATCATACAGACCTATTGGAACCTTTAAATCCCAATTCCGAGGTCGTTTACTAGAAACCTAAACCTTAGTCAATTCTTCCAACTTAAAATCTTCTAAATTTAGAATTTGCTTCCCAAATCAACTCCAAACCTCCCAAAATTCGATTCCGACCACACGTACAAGTCATAATACCTGAAGTGAAGTTACTCAAGACCTCAAACCGTCGAACGACGCGCTGAAGCTCAAAACGACCGGTCGGGTCGTTACACTAAATTTATGCTTGCTTCCGTTGTACTTGTTCTAACACTATATACATATAAATAGGGAACATTATGGCATGTTGACGATCAACATAAAGTAATTAAACATTAATGAATTCTCTTAACACTGAGGTATATATGAAATTGACCTGAATTAAGCAGAATAGTAACAAGATATTTATGTAAAGAGTAAATATTTATATAAAACAAATATTGGCCACTATTTAGACTCGAAATCTTAGTGTGAATTGCACACTACTAGAAAACTGTCAAAATCTTGCATAGAATACCAACCGAAATTGGCCGGAAAATAGGTTAATTGGTCGCAAAAGTCAAAGAAAAAATTTCACACAAAGATACCGACCACCATCGGTTGGAAATAGTGGTCCCACAACAAAGACGCCTGACACATAAAAATTCCGACCGATGTCAGTCGGAAATTGGTCAATCGTTTACCAAGACCTGGTCATACTTGCATATTATGTACTAAAATAAGTTTTAATTAAAATATTTCAAGTATACCGATCGAAATCTGTTGGAAATTTGAATTTATTTTTTCCCGCCCAAGGTCAATTGGTTTTTTCCATAATAAAAATTATATGTATATATAATGTACCGACCGATTTCGGTCGGTATTGTTATTAGATTATTTGATTTTTACAATATCAACATATATTTAACACTACACACACACATACATACACACAAATAAATATATATATATATAGACCCGGACGGTCGTTTTGAGAGTTATAGCCCCGATCCCATGTTTAGTGATTTCCCTATATCTCTTTCTGCTTATATGACTTGCCGGAAGGTTGTTGTTGTGGTTTCAGAGTGAATTGGGACACTTAGTCCCTAAACGGAAGCTTAAGTCTTAGGATTTTGACTGTAGTTGGAACTGTGTGAAAGCGACTCCGGAATAGAGTTTTGTCGCTTCCGTTAGCTCTGTTGGGTGATTCTGGACTTAGGATCATGTCCGGACTGTGAAATGGTGGTCTGTAGTAGATTTAGGCTTGAATTGGCAAAAGTCGAATTGTTGGAGATTTTGGCCGGTAGTGGACTTTTTGATATCTGGGTCAGATTTTGATTCCGAAAGTTGGAGTTGATCCATAATGCAATTATGACTTGTGTGCAAAATTTGAGGTCAATCGGACATAATTTGATAGGTTTCAGCATCATTTTTAGAAGTTTGAAGTTCATTAAGTTTGAATCAGAGGGTGATTCGTGTTTTAGCATTGTTTTATGTGATTCTAGGCCTCGACTAAGTATGTATGGTATTTTAGGACTGATTGGTATGTTTGATTGAGGTCCCGGGTGCCTTGGGTGCGTTTCATATGCTTAACGGATTGAATTTGGACTTAGGCAAGTTGCTGAAGATTTTCGGGTTTCTGGTGTTTCGCACCTGCGGAGGGGAGACCTCAGGTGCAGGATCGCACGTGCGGAAGGAGGAGCGCAAGTGCGGTTTGGTCAAGCTTGGTCTGTGAGCGCAGGTGCGAAATGGTAGCCGCATCTGCGCATTCGCAGATGCGAAGGATTGACCGCATGAGCGAAAATGGGCGGCCTGGGAAGAGTCGCAGATGCGGAAAGTCATCCGCAGAAGCAGATCTTTGTACCTTAAGCCATCTCCTCACCTGCGATGGAAATTCCGTAGGTGCGAAGTCGCAGTTGCGACTGGTAGTCCGCAGATGCGGAATCGCTGGGCAGAAAAAGGTAAAGTTTGAGGGTTTGCTCTCATTTTCATTTTGGGTCCTTGAGAGCTCGGATTGAGGCGATAATTCAAGGATTTTTCAGAAAGAGCTTTGGGGTAATGATTCTTAACTCGTGTATGGTTATAGTTCACCAATCTATAGTTGATTTCATCATTTAATTAAGGAATTTTATTGAGAAATTTGGGAAAGATGGGAGAAGTTCTTCAACTAAGTTTTTGAGTTTTGATAGGGATTTTGATATTGGATTTGGATAATTTTGGTACGAATGAACTCGTGAGTGAATGGGTGTTCATATTTGTGACGTTTACCCGATTCCGAGACGTGAGCCCGAGGAGGCTTTTTGGGGCTATTTTCTAATTTCTTGCTTTAGCTTTGATTTTATTATTAGATTAGTTTCTTATAGTTGTATTTGTGGTATGTAATTGATTTTGGCTAGCTTTGGGCAATTATGAGTCGGATATTCGTGGAAAAGGCATTGTTACCGATTGATTGAGCATGGTTTGAGGTAAGTGGCTTGCCTAACCATGTATAAGGGAAATCCCCTTAGGATTTGGTATTGTTGTGATATGTGAGCACCGTGTACGTAAGGTGACGAGTACGTACATGGGCTATTTGTTATAAAACCCGATTTATTTTACTGTGTTTTTCGTTTAATTTGAGTTATACCATTTAAGTGAGTATTAGTCTATTTTTCATTCTTAATTGAGCTATTCCATTATGTGTATTTATTCTGTTTAGTCTAATATCGCATGCCTACGTGCTTTAAGTGCTTATTTGAAATATTTGAAGCATGCCTAGTTGATTCCTGCTTTTTCTTGTTCTTTATCAGTATAACTGTAGAAATCTTGCTGTTAACTGTTGTATTTATCGGTTTGAGTTGTGTATTTACTTTTGATACTGCGAGATGGTTCCTCGGGAGTCCTCCCTGCACATTTACTTTTGAGACTATGAGGCGGTTTCTCAGGAGTCCATGCACATTTACTTTTGAGACTACTAGGCGGTTCCTCGGGAGTTCTCCCTGCACATTTAACTTTTGAGACTACGAAGCGGTTCCTTGGGAGTTCTCCTTGCACATTTACTTTTGAGACTACAAGGCAGTTCCTTGGGAGTTCTCCCTACACATTACCTTTGCGACTACGAGGCGGTTCCTCGGGAGTTCTCCATGCACATTTACCTTTGCGACTACGAGGCGGTTCCTCGGGAGTTCTCCCTGCATATTTACTTTTGAGATTACGAGGCGGTAGCTCGGGAGTTCTTCATGTATATTTATTTTGGGACTACGAGACAATATCTCAGGAGATCCTCTGTTGTTTACCCCTGTGTGTTGTACTGTTGCCTTGCTGTGTTTCCTTTTTTTAAATTCTAGTGTCTTATTATACTGTATATTCTCCTACCGTATTTGTTATTTACCAGTGGGCCTGACCTGACCTCGTCCCTACTCGACTGAGGTTAGGCTTGGCACTTACTGAGTACCGTTGTGGTGTACTCATGCTACTCTTCTGCACATGTTTTGTATGCAGATCCAGGCACTTCTTATCAACCCCGCTATTAACTGAGAGTGGTTGCTGCTATACGGAGACTTCAAGGTACATATGTCGCGTCCGCAGACCTCGGAGTCCCCTTCTATTCTCCCCTATGTCAATTACCTTTTGTACTTCTTTTATTAGACTCTGATGTATAGAGATACTAGTTTCCTCCTGTAGCTTGTGACTTATGATGTTTCGGGTTCTGGGAAGACTGTGTATTTATAGAGTATTGGTTATTGTACATGCCGAGCAGCATTGTTACTACTTATTTAGTTATCCACTGTTGTTAGTTGCCATGTTTTACTTTCGTTTTGTTGTTTTCCGCAATTTGTTAGGCTTACCTAGTCATAAAGACTAGGTGCTGTCACGACGTTATACGAAGGGAGTTTGGGTCGTGACACACACACACATAGTCTTGAATTGTTTATTCTCGATCACCTTATTAGTACTTTGCTCAGATACTTCATTAGTGGATCAATTGAAAATTCAATTATATTCGATTAAAACTTAATATAATACATTTAAAAATAAAATATATAGTTCTATAAGATGTAGTGCTATATTAATACATAAGTTTTAGCAGCAACAACATATATATATACTTATCAATATATATTAGTATAAGTATACATATGTTATTGTTGCTACAACTTAAGTATTAATATAGCACTACATCTTATAGAACTATACATTTTATTTTTAAATATGTTATAGTAAATGTTAATCGAATATAATTGAATTTTTAATTGATCCACTGATGAAGTATCCGAGCAAAGTACTAATAAGGTGATCGAGAATAAAATATTCAAGACTATGTCAATTGTACACATCTTGGAAAATCTTGTCACTCATTATACCGGAGCATGTAGTCACTTAAAATGTTTAAAATGTCACTTAAACTTCAAGATTTGTTTTCTTATTTATTCACCGATCAAGCACTCGAACGATGTAATGAACAGTTGAGAATAAATTAAAGCATATATATATATATATATATATATATATATAAATTATCATAAATGAATAAAATCATACACTCTATTATAATCTATTACACGTATACGAATATGAAGTGTAATTTATATGAAAGCATACAAATGATAAATATTATATATATAATTGATCGAGTGTAATTGATATAGTCGTTCTATCCAATATGATATGACACACTTAGTGTCTTAGTAAATAGATTATAGAGTGTATCATAGATTATTAAGCATTATATTATTAATATTTTCATCTAACGTTACACACTTCATTTGCAGACTAAGTATGCCTGGGAGGACCGGCATAATAATGGCATTCTTGCAAAGTTTAGTTCAAATGTCATAAGAGACTATCTGATTCCTTCTATTGTACTCAGAAGAAGAGCAAGAAGACTTCATGGGTTCTACCGCACATATGGGATGACCTGTTGAGGCAGTGGACCACTGAGAAGTTCGAGAAAAAGAGTGAACAAGGAAAGAAGGCTCGAGCATCTGAGAAGGGTGGCTCCTTGCACTGTGTGGATACAAGGAGCATGGGGACTGCGAGGAGACTACTGGTAATTACTTAAAGTATTTAATTCTATATATATAAAACTATATTTATATATTTTAATTTAGTTAACATTTGTAAGGAAAACTATATGGGAGGAACATGACTAATGATGAGTTCTTCATAGAGACTCACATCCGGAAGAAGAAGGCGCCGACAGATCTAACTAGATGGGTCGAGGACCGGGCGGAGACTACATATGTATGTTTCATAACTACTATAACCTGAAATTAATGTTTATAATATTATATAGTTAATAATTTTCTATCTTCTAAATAAAGGGTCGCTACAAGATTAATGTGGGGGAGTACACTCAGAGCTTGTCACAGAATGAGCAAGGCAATCGACCACCCGTTTCAGACAGAGAAACACAGAAGATATGGTTGGATGTTGTCGTTCCTAAAAAGGGGATAACATACGGCCTTCCATAGAGATCATTTCGGTGATAAAAGGCTGGATTGCAAGGTATAGGGACTTCCGCCCAAGGCGAGGCAATTGATAGGTCGACTATCTTGTCTATGGAGAAGAAGATCGCAAAGCTGACTGTAGAGCTTGACGAGACAAAGGCTAGAGAACCAAAGAGATATAGACAATTTGATAGCATTTAAGTTCAGCTAAAAAAGAGGGACCAACAATTTAATGTCCTTCAAGGTCAGATGGCCAATCTTCTTGTTAGTGGTGCTTTCCTCATTCCCCGGTTTCGTGAGCCTTCCCCAGATGCTAGTCCTTCTCGTCGTGATCCTTCAAACCATGCCGGCGATGAAGCTTCTAGTTGTGAAGATGG
Source organism: Nicotiana otophora (assembly GCA_000715115.1). Taxonomy (NCBI): domain Eukaryota; kingdom Viridiplantae; phylum Streptophyta; class Magnoliopsida; order Solanales; family Solanaceae; genus Nicotiana; species Nicotiana otophora. Next base: position 60,251 of record AWOL01S0108574.1, read on the forward strand.
AGGTGATGCAATACAAAACACTCATTGAATAATGTTTGAACTTTTAACTTGTGAAACGTTTTGTTATTGTGTATGAAATTTTGTTACTATAGTTTAGTGGCGATGGAGTTGATGTTTTGTTAATGATATAGTTTGAAAGTTGTTATTGTTGATATTATTGTTGTTATTGTTGTTGTTATTGTTGTTGTTGTTGTTGTTATTGGTTGAATGACAGCAATGTAATGCTACCATTTTAGGTGATTAGTTGTTGGCATGCGGTGCAGCTATAAAATAAATATATTCTGCCAAAAGAATACCCAGAAAACCGACCGCCTACCGACCTAAGTCGGTCGGGAATATTCATTTGATTTCCCAAAAATTTAAATTTATCAACCGACTTCGGTCGGAATGTTTGATTTTAAATATTAACTATTTTAACAATTTTGACCAACTGCGGTCGGAATTTTTGATTTTACATTTTAAATATTTTAATCACTCTGACCAAAATCGGTCGGAATTGAACAATGTTTTTTAAACATAATAATTAAAATTACGACCGACGTCGATCGCTAATCTAAAAATAATTAAAAATTATTTTCAAAAATACCGACCAACTTCGGCCAGTATGATTATTTTGTGTCAGATAACTTGGTCAAAGTGTGTGAAATACCAACCGACTTCGGTCGGTAATATCGACCGACTACTGTCGCTGCCCTATTGTGACCATTCATTTTTCGATAAATTGAAATCGGTCGGTAAACAGTCGGTTTTTGTTCAATTCCGACCAATTACAGTCGGCTATGCTGGACGCTTTTTGATAGTTGTTTTTGTAATGGTAATATGTTTACAACCATCGATGTCACAACCCAATGTTTCCTATAGTGTAACGACTCGACCAGTCATTTTGAGTTCTAGAGCGTTATTCGGCTGTTTGAGGCCATGAGTAGCTTCACTTCGGATATTATGACTTGTATGTGTGGTCAGAATTGGAATTCGGGAAGTTCGGAGTTGATTTGGAGAGAAAATTCTAAATTTGGAAGCTTTAAGTTGGAGGAATTGAATAAGGGTTTATTTTGAGTAAACGACCTCGGAATAGGGATTTGAAGGTTCCAACAGGTTCGTATGATGCTTTTGGACTTGGACGTATGTCCGGATCGGGTTTTGGATGACCCGGGAGTATTTTGGCGCTTATTACGGAAGGTTGGCATGTGGAAAAATTTCATAAATTTGGGTTGAAGTTCATTTCAATGTTATCGATGTCCATTTGGAATTCTGAGTCTAGGAATAGCTCTGTATGATGATTCTGGCCTTAGGAGCGCGTCCGGAAGTGGATTTGGAGGTCCGTAGGTCATTTTAGGGTCATTTGGCGAAAGTTGGAAATTTGGATAACTTTGAAAAGTTTGACCGGGAGTGGACTTTTCGATATCGGGGTCGGATTTCGATTCTAGAAGATGGCATAGGTTCGTAATGTCAATTATGACTTGTATGTAAAATTTGAGGTCAATCGGACGTGATTGGTAGGTTTCGACATCAATTGTAGAAGTTTGAAGTTTCAAAGTTCATTAGGTTTGAATTGGAGAGTGATTCATAGTTTCGATATTGTTTGGCGTGATTTTAGGCCTCGACTAAGTTAGTAATGTTTTTTGGGACGTGTTGGTATATTTGGTTGAGGTCCCGAAGGCCTCAGGTGGATTCCGGATAGTTAACCGATCGAGTTTGGACTTGGAAAGAAAGTTGAAGCATCTGTGTTTAGGTGTAACTGCACCTGCGAGGTTGTCGCCGCAGGTGCGGAGCCCCAGAAGCAACCAAGAGGGTCGCAAAAGCGGTTCTGGCAGGGGAAGGCTGGGACCGCATATGCGGTCGAGTTTCGTAAAAGCGGGACCGCACCTGCGCAGAAACTAAGGCGCAAAAGCGCTTATAAGGCTGCAGATACGGAGTTGAGGGGCCTGAAGGAGGACCGCAAAAGCGGTCAAGTGACCGCAGGTGCGAGAGGTCTCTCGGCAGTGTGCTCTTTTAAGAACGGGATTTGGCCCATTTTCTTTCATTCTCTCTTGGTTTGGGAGATTCATGGAGAGGTTCAAGTGGAGGTTTTTATCATCAATGGCAAGGTAAGTTATTCCCGCCTATTGAGTTAAATACATGTTTTTTATATGGATTCAGGCATGGAAATTTGTAGAATTTGGAATTTTGAAGAAAAACCTAAACATTGGTATTTTTGGATTTTGACCACGAAATTAGACTTGGAATTGAGAATAAATTATATATTTGAGTTCGTAATGCTACGGGTAATGGTTATCTTCGAAAATTTTCGGAATCCGGGAACGTGGGCCCGAGGGTGATTTTATCGACTTTTTGAACGGAGTTGGAAATTGTTGTAAAAGGATTATAATGAGTATTAGAGTATATATATTTTCTGATTTGCTCATTTAATGACTAGTTTTGGAGCGTTGGGCATCGAATTGAGTCTTTTGAAAGGCTCGGGATCCTGCTATGGAACTTCGGAGCGAGGTAAGTCTCTTTTCTAACCTTGTTAGAGGGAATTAAACCAATAGGTAAATTGAATTAATATGTGCTTCTATTTGTGGGGGGGTTACGTACGCATGATGTGACGAGAGTCCGTACGTAGCTACTAGTTATGCCTATGTCCGAGTAGTTTAAGGTTTACACCATGCCTTGTTGATACCGTTATTTGATTATGTTTATTATTTTCCTTGAAAAGAATTGAGATCGAGTATGCTTATTAAATGCCTAGAAAAGAGTTGAAATTGAGGATTTCAAGACTTGAAAGTTTTCATTGAATTTCATATTTTTGAAAAAGAATTTAAGAATATTATAATAACTTAAGAAATCTATGTGCAACCGCGTCGCAAATATATTCCGCGAGCGGGGTAAATTTCTGCTACTCTCATGGGAACGGGCCGTTCGCCTCGGCAGGTTAATAGATGCATCTATGGTTCGCGCCGTTCGATCCTTGGCAATGCATAATTTATATTTATATGTTATATCGGGTCGTACGACCTCGGCATGACTTGCGCATGATAACTCTTTTGAACAAATAATAATTGACGCTGCTTTATTGGCTTGAGATATAAATTGTTAAATGATAAAAAAAAATGAATTTGGGAAGTTCTGTTAGTAAAAAGAATTGTTGATTATTTCTGGTTGCTGAACTTTCACCTATTTTATGTATTCCATGCTTAAATATAAGATCAGCATTTTGTTTAGCCTATAGTAAGTATCGAAGTCGACCCCTCATCACTACTCCTTCGAGGTTAGACGGGATACTTACTGGGTACACGTTGATTTACGTACTCATACTGCACTTGCTGCACATTTTTGTGCAGGTACATATATGTCTAGTGGCCTTGTGGGCAAAAATGCACGATTATTGCGGGGACTTAGGTGAGCTGCATTCTATACTTCGATCCGCAGCCAGCAGAGTCTCCTTCAGCGTTATTTATATCTTTCCTGTCTAATTTGTATTCCGGACAGATATTGAATTTTATTTTACTCCTTAGTTAATGCTCATACACTTGTGACACCGGGTTTTGGGGTGATTATGGGTTGTTTGGTATTGAAATTGTGAAAATATTTTTATTTACTCTGTAAAGTTCATATTTTATTATACAATTGAAGGAAAATTTTAATTTCAAAATACTAAATGAATAATCGAGTTAATCAACTATTGTTGGCTTACCTGACAGTGGTGGTAGGCACCATCACGACCATTAGTGGATTTTGGGTCGTGACATATAGGCCGTGATGGCACCCAACGTTGACGCAAGGCAAGCCAACCTTAAACTAACTCCGTGATCTTCCTTTTAACGGTTTAAAATAGTTGATTTTTTTTATTTATGCACAAATATCCAAAAGTGCCAGAAGCACCAACCTCAGATCATGCACATCAAGTGCAGAAGTATAGCGTGGGAAAAACCATCAAGTGCCTACTAACATAATTTTTCAAGATCTGGTGTCACAAGTGTATGAGCTACTAGTAGAATATACAAAACAGTACTACGTTGTTGTCTGAAACAAAATATACAGAAACTTAAGGCAAAGGAAGACTTCGACTGCTGCAGAATGGTCTCGGAAGACAGCTCACCGCAAAGTCTTACAGTACTAATCAAGTGTGCGCGCCGGACTGATATGCAGAAGCACCTACCTCAGATCCTGTACATCAAGTGCAAAAGTGTAGCGTGAGTACATAAACAACATGTACCCAGTAAGTATCTAGTCTAACCTCGAAGAAGTAGTGAAGCGGGGTCGACTTTGACACTTACTATGGGCCAACAATAAAAATATATACAACTGCTAATTAAACATGGGCTATATAAATGACAATAGAACCCAAAAGAAAGAATTTAAATAGTCAATCCTTTCACCAAATAGAAATTACCAAACCAATTTCTCTCCTTTAATCTTTTAACCTATCAAACCAATGAAGCAATATCAAACATATTGGAATTTCCAGTATCATATAGCACGCGTTATGCCTAGGACGTACGGCCCAATCCAAAATACATATAAATATACTGTGTGCACTGCCGAGGGTCGAACGACATGAATCGTAGACGCATTTATTAACCTACCGAGGCGAACATCCCGCTCCCATGAGAGTAGTGGAAATTTACCCCGCTTGCGGAATATGCTTGCGATGCGGTTGAACATAGATTTCTCCAGTTATCCCTAAATTATTTCCAAAACAAGAAAATCCAACTAGAGACTTTAAAAGTCATTGAAGCCCTCAATCTCAGCTCTATCCGAGGCAGTTAGTAAGCATAATCAAATAGCGATGTCAACAAAGCATGATGTAAACCTAAAACTATCCGGATATAAGCAAAATTAGTAGCTACGTACGAACTCTCGTCACCCCGTACGTACGTAGCCCCCACAAATAAAAGCACATATTAATTAAATATACCTATGGGGTTAATTCCCTCTTACAATGTTATAAAAGAGACTTACCTTGTCTCAAAGCCTACTTTCCGGTCCAGGATTGTGGTCAAATCTTCAATTCGGTGCCAAACGACTCGAAACTAGTCAAATGTTATATAAAATGATCAATACATGTTCAAAAGTTCATATTTCAACTATTAAAGGGATTACCCAACCCCAAATGTAGGATTCCTAAAATTCACCCACCCCCAAGCCCACGTGCCCGGATTCCGGAAATTTTCGAAGACAAATGTTACACATAACCTCACTAACTCAAATATATAGTTTTCACTAAATTCCATAACATATTTCGTGGTAAAATCTCATTTTTATCAAAAACCCAGGTTTTTACCTAAACCCATAATTTTCACTAATTTACATGTTATAATCTTTCCATAAGCTATGTATTTAACTCACATTTAATAGGAATTACTTGTATCAATTAGCTGATGCAAATCCGTCTCTAACAAGCTCCAAAATCGCCCCCAAGAAGTGTAAGAAGTGAGAAAAAATGCTTAAGTCCCATATTTAAAACAAACACTGCCAGCGAGTTTTCGAACCTGTAAGGCCACTGTCGTGCATACGGTGCTGCTTCTGCGGAGAAAATCACGCAGGTGCGGTCCTCCCCCAGCTGGCAAAAGTTCGCATCTGTGGAGCTGGGGCCGCTCCTGCGCGACCGCTCCTGCGAACTTCGACGCGCGCCTGCGGACATAGTCGCTTATGCGGTTTCCCCCACTCGCACCTGTGCATTTGCAGGTGCACAAACTCGCACGCATATGTGGTCCATGGCCAAATGCTCCAAGTCTCTTCTGCGGCATGAACTACGCATCTGCGAGCACACCAGAACTGGTGCACCAGCAACCCCTTTTGAGTCTTGACTCAATCCAAGCATCGTCCGAATGGCACTCGGGGCCCTCGAGGCCCAGTCCAAACATACCAACAAGTCTATAAACATAATACGGGCTTGCTCGTACTCGCAAAATGCATAAAACAACAACAAAACCAAGAATCACAACCCAAACTAAATCTAATCAATATATGAACTTCAAGTTCTTCAATTTACTCCCAACGCGCCAAAACGTACTTAAACTACTCGAAATGACACACAATTTTGCGTGCAAGTCTTAAATCACCATACGAAACTATTCCTGGTCTCGAAATCCCATTTGGACCTCAAGATCACCAAACCCTACCTCTAACTAAATTTAAAGAACTTGAAAACCTTCAAAGAACCAACTTTCACTATTCGGCGCCGAAATGCTCCTGGGTCATCCAAAACCCGATCCGAACATACGCCCAAGTACGAAATTATCATACGAATCTATTGGAACAACCAAATCCTAATTCCGAGGTCATTTACTCAAAACGTTGACCGAAGTTAAACTTAGCCTTTTTAGCCAACCTTAAGGAACCAAGTGTCACGATTTCAATCCGAACCCTTCCAAATCCCGAACTAACCATCCCCGCAAGTCATAAAACAGTAAAAGCACATACGTGGAATCCTATTTAGTGGAACGTGGTTCTAAAAAGAAAAACGACATGTCGGGTTGTTACATTCTCCACCTCTTAAATAAATATTTGTCCTCGAACGGGTCTATAACCACACCTACTGAATAATTGTGGATATCTGCTCCGCATGTCTTCCTCGGCCTCCCAAGTCGCTTCCATGATTGGTTGTCCCCTCCACTGGACCTTTACTACATAAATCTTCTTGGACCTCAACTGGCGAACCTGTCTTTCAACAATGGAAATTGGTTCCTCTTCATAACCCAAGCTCTTATCTAGCTTAACTCTGCTGAAGTCTAACACATGTCACAAGTCGACATGATACCTCCAGAGCATAGACACGTGGAAAAGTGGATGAACTACTGATAGACTGGGAGGAAAAGCAAGCTCATAATAAACCTCCCTAACTCGTCTCAACACCTAAAATGAGCCTATAAACCTTGGGCTCAACTTGCCCTTCTTTCCGAATCTCATGATTCTCTTCATCGGCGAAACCTTCAAGAGAACTTTTTCAGCCACCATAAATGATAGGTCACACGCTTTCCTATTCGCGTAACTCTTCTGTCTGGACTGTGCTGTACGAAGTCGCTCCTGAATCAACTTTACCTCTTCTAAGGCATCCTTCAACAAATCAGTAGCATATAACTTAGCCTCACCGGGATCAAACCATCCATTGGGACAACGACATCGCCGACAATACAAAGCCTCAAATGGAGCCATCTCGATGTTGGATTGGTAACTATTGTTATAAGCAAACTCGGCCAAAGGCAAGAAATGATCCCACTGACCTCCGAAGTCAATCACATATGCCCTGAGCATATCCTCCAAAATCTGAACTGTACTCTCCGACTGCCCGTCGGTCTGCGGATGAAAAGTTGTGCTGAGCTCTATACGAGTCCCCAATTCACTCTGTACTGCTCTCCAGAAATGTGAAGTAAACTGAGGGCCTCTATTTGATATGATGGAAATTGGCTCACTATGCAACCAAACTATCTGTTGAATATAAATCTGGTTCAACCTCTCTGAAGTATATGTAGTCACCACAGGAATAAAGTGTGATGACTTGGTCAACCTATCGACAATGACCCATACTGCATCAAAATTTCGCACGGTCCGTGGCAACCTGACTACGAAGTCCATAGTAATGCGCTCCCACTTCCACTTCGGTATAGTCATCTGCTGAAATAACACACCTGGCCTCTGGTGCTCATACTTAACCTGCTGGCAATTTAGGCACCTAGTTACATACTCAACTATGTCTTTCTTCATCTACCGCCACCAATAATGTTGCCTCAGGTCGCGATACATCTTCATAGCACCTGGATGAATGGAATATCGAGAACTGTGTGCCTTCTCTAGAATTATTTCCCTCAAGCCATCGACATTAGGATCACATAGATGACCCTGGAGTCGCAGAACACCATCCTCGCCGATAGTAACCTTCTTGGCACCACCATGTAGTACCATCTCTCTGAGGACCAACAAGTGCGGATCGTCAAACTGTCGAGCCTTGCTCTGCTCTAATAGTGAAGACTGGGCAACGACACATGCAAGAACTCGGTTGGGCTCTGAAATGTCCAACCTCACAAGTCTGTTAGCCAAGGACTGAATGCCCAAAGTTAGTGGCCTCTCCTCCACTAAAATGAATGCCAAGCTACCCATACTCTCTGCCTTTATGCTCAAGGCATCTGCGACTATATTCGCCTTTCCCAGATGGTAAAGAATGGTGATATCATAATCCTTTAGTAACTCAAGCCATCTGCAGTGCCTCAAATTAAGATCCATTTGCTTGAACAAATGCTGCAAGCTGCAATGAGCAGTGTAAATATCACAGGACACCCCATAAAGATAATGCCTCCAGATCTTTAGAGCATGGACAATCGCGACCAACTCCAAATCATGCACATGATACTTATTCTCATGGGGCTTCTGTTGACATGAATCATATACAATCACTCGCCCCTTCTGCATCAATAGACAACCCAAACCAATGCGTAAAGCATCACAATACACAGTATACATCCCCGAGCCGGAAGGTAACACTAGAATGGGAGATGTAGTCAAAGCTGTCTTGAGCTTCTGGAAGCTTACCTCACAATCATCGGACCAACAGAACGGAGCACCCTTCTGGGTCAATCTGGTCAAAGGTGTTGCAATAGATGAAAAGCCCTCTACGAACCGGTGATAATAGCCTGCTAACCCCAAGAAGCTACTGATCTCAGTCATTGTAGTAGGACGAGGCCAACTCTGAACTGCCTTAATCTTATTGGGATCCACCTTAATACCCTCTCCTGATACTACATGCCCCAAGAATGCTATAGAATCTAGCCAAAACTCACACTTGGAGAACTTAGCATATAGCTTCTGTTCCCGCAAGGTCTGAAGCAGCACTCTCAAATGTTGCTCGTGCTCATCCATGCTACGCGAGTAGATCAAAATATCATCAATGAAGACAATGACAAACGAATCAATGTAAGGCATGAACACCATGTTCATCAAATCCACAAATGCCACTGGGGCGTTAGTCAAGCCGAAAGACATTACCAAAAACTCATAATGGCCATATCTGGTGTGGAAAGCAGTCTTCAAAACATCCAAGTCCCGTATCTTCAACTGATGGTACCCCGATCTCAAGTCGATCTTAGAGAACACCCTAGCACCATGTAATTGGTCAACCAGATCGTCAATATGCGGCAATGGGTACTTGTTCTTAATGGCGACTTTGTTCAATTGGCGGTAATCAATGCACATCTGCATAGTCCCATCTTTCTTCTTCACAAATAAAACTGGTGGGTGATACACTCGGCCTGACGAACCCCTTTGTTAGGAACTCCTCAAGTTGTTCCTTCAACTCATTTAATTCTTTCGGAGCCATACAGTACGGTGGGATAGATATAGGTTGGGTACCTGAAGCTAACTTAATGCAAAAATAGATATCACAATCTGGTGGCATGCCTGGAAGATCAGAAGGAAACACATCGGAGAACTCCCCGACTACTAGTACTGAATCAATCACTAGAGTCTCTGCGGTAGTATCCCGAACATAATCTAGATAAGCCAAATAGCCCTTCTCGACCATGTGTCGAACCTTCATAAAAGAAATGATCTGGGTGGGTGTGATCACAGACGAACCCTTCCACTCCAATCTAGGCAACTCAAGCATCGCCAAGGTAACAATCTTGGCATGGAAATCAAGGATGGCGTGATATAGAGATAACTAGTCCGTGCCCAAGATAACCTCACAGTCGGTCATATCGAGTAACAGGAGATCCACTCTAGTCTCATAAGCATAGAATGTGACAGTACAATACCAATAGATCCGATCCATAACAACAGAATCGCCCACATGAGTGGACACATAAACAAGAGTGCCAAAGGCTCACGAGGAATATCCAGAAAATGAGCAAACAGGGAGGACACATATGAATAGGTGGGCCCTAGATCAAATAATACCGAATCCTCCCTACCGCATACAGAAATAATACCTGTGATCATGGTATCTGAGGCCTTTGCATCTGGTATGGCTGGGAAAGCATAGAATCTAACTAGAGTGCCACCTGGATGGCCTCCACCAGCATGGCCTCCACCTCTACGACGACCCCTACCCACCTGCCCTCCGCCTCTGGGCGGCCTGACGGCTGGTGCAACTGGTGGTGCTATAATCATAGGCTGCTGACCCTGCTGCACTGACTTGCCCAGAAGTCTAGGACAAAATATCTTCATGTGGCCAGGATCTCCGCACTCGTAACATTCCCTCGGAGCGGTGGATTGCAGCCCTGAGCTCTGACCCTGATTGCCTGAATATCCACTAGAAGGGCCCTGAATAGCCAGTATGTGGTAAGAACTCTCTAGCATGGTGTTGAAATAGGATTTAACTGGAGCACCTCGCGGATGCGGTGCTACTGGATATGTAGGCCTGCTCGGCTGGCCTCTCCCAAACTGACCTCTCTCCCCAGATAAAGCACCACTGAATCCTCCCGAATGACGGAACTGTTTGTCCCGCGGCATCTGCTCTCGATCCCACTGACGATCACCCTCAATCCTTCAAGCTATCTCTACAACTAGTTGGTAAGAGGTCCCCATCTCAACCTCTCGGACGATAGTGGACCGAATACCGGAGTGCAACCCCGCAACGAACCTCCGTACTCTCTCTGCCTCAGTAGGTAGTATCATCAATGCATGGAGAGACAATTTAGAGAACCTCGCCTCATAATCAGTCACTTACATCTGGTCCTACCGGAGCTGCTCAAATAGAGATCGCAACTCTTCCCTCTGGGAGGGTGGAATATACCTATCCAAGAAAAGGCGTATAAACTGATCCCAAGTCATGGGAGGAGAACCCGCTGGCCTGCCGAGAAGATAAGACTGCCACCACCTACGGGCCCTGCCCTCCACCTAGAAAGTAGTGAAATCCACCCTATGGGACTCAATATCCTCATATTGTGCAGTCTGTCCCTCCACCGATCAATGAAGTCCTGGGGATCTTCATATCACTCACCTCCGAAGACATGCGGGTGTAGCCTAGTCCATCTATCCAATAACTTATGTGGCTCGCCGACCGAAACTGGTCTAGGCTCAGGTGCAGCTGCTGTAACTGGCTGGGCTCTGCCCACGGGTAGTGCACTCGGGGTCTGATATATGAAAGCTGCATGCCCGGGATCCTGGGCAGTAGGGGTCTGTGCTCCCCCTCCTACCTGAGATATGTTTGGGTCCGCTGGAAATAAACTAGCCTGAGTCATAGTATCCACGAACCGCAGCATATGGACCATAACCTCCTGAAAGCCCAGTGCTGACATGAAATATACCGGGGCTGGCTCCGCTGCAGGCACCTCGCCCTGCTCCTCGATAGGGGGATCCTCCACTAGATCAGCTAGAGGTATAGCTGGGGCAACTCTAGGATGTCCTCGTCCCCTACCTCGGGCTGGTGCTCTCCCCCGGCCTCTACCTCGGCCTCTAGCAACAGGGGGAGCAGCCCCTCCCGATTCTGGAACATCTTCCGTGCGCGTTCTCACCATCTGTGAGAGAATAAGAGAAATACATTTAGTATAACATCAACTGCACGATAGGAGATGAAGAAAGAGTAGTTTCCTATCACCCTATAGCCCCTCGACGATAAGTATAGACATCTCCGCAACGATCCACAAGACTCTATTAGGCATGCTCATAACTTGTGAGACCTACGTAAACCTAGTGCTTTGATACCATGTTGTCATGACCCAATTTCTCTTATAGGCCGTAATGGCGCCCAACGTTGCCGCAAAGAAAGACAACCTTAAACTAACTTCGTGATCTTCCTTTTAACGGTTTTAAATAGTTGATTTTTTATATATGCACAAATAAG
>AWOL01S0108575.1:1529-20502 GCA_000715115.1 Nicotiana otophora
AGTTATGAAAAATCCCAAGAGTTTATCATGTGCAAATAATGCCGAGGTCGTACGACCCGAACCAACATAATAATATTTAAATTGTGCAATGCCGAGGTTCAAATGGTGCGAACTATAGATGTATCTATCTGCTACCGAGGTGTTCGGCCCGCTCCACAAATAGAAACAACTTTATGGAAAACACTAGTTTTTCAATAATAGTCAAGTGTTCTATTCATAACATCAAATAAGTAAAACTTATACCTTTGGAATTCTTTAACAATTTCTTTTTTGGAAATATGATATAAGAAATCCAATTAACAAGTAAGGGCACAATCATTTCAAGTATAGCATGATATGGATCCTAGACTACCCGGACTATAGCATAATTAGTTGCTACGCATGGACTCTCGTCACTTCGTACGTACGTAGCCCCCCACAAATAGACAACATACTAGTTAATTCACCTATGGGGTAATTTCCATCTTACAAGGTTAGAAAGGAGACTTACCTCGCCTCAAAACCTACTTCCCGATTGAAGAATGCACTCACACCCTCAAGTCGGTGCCGAATCCATCCAAACTAATCAAATAATATACAAAATAATCAATACATGTTCAAGAGTTCGCATTCTAACTTTTAAAGAGGTTAACCAACCTTAAAAACAAGATTCTAAGAATTCACCCCTCCGGGCCCACGTGCCTGGATTTTTGAACTTTTCTAAGAAAGTTGTTACCCATAACCTTAAGAACATAAATATATGATTTTCACTAAGTTCCACAACCATTTTCGTGGTAAAATCCCATTTTTATTACGCCCTAGGTTTTTCATCTAAACCCATGATTTCTTCAAATTGTCATGTTACAATCTACTCTTAATCTATGTATTAAACTCACATTAAGTAGAAATTACTTACCTCACAAACCTAGGTCGAAATCCCCTCCTTAAAAGCTCTCAAATCGCCCAAGAGTGGAAGAAAATGTGATAATAATGGCCTAAATCCCCTATTAAATGAACCCTCACTACCCAGTGACTTTGGCACCTGCGGTGCTTTGGAATGCATCTGTGGTCCTGCACCTACGGCAATTTCCTCGCAGGTGCACCTTTCCCTCACCTGGCCAGACTCCACATCTGCGGACAAGGAGGGCCGCTTCTACGAGCCTGGCCGCACCTGTGACCGTGGCTCTCGCACCTACACTCACATAGGTGGGCACAATCTTTTGCATCTGCGTATTCTGGGTGGCCCTCCATTTCTCGCTTATACGGCTCGTGGCTCGCACCTGCGATCCCGCACCTACGGCTAGCCAAGCGCAAGTGCGATTATGAAAATCTGGGAGCTTCAGCTAATGCTCCAAGCTCCCAACTTGATTTAAGCCTCATCCGATTGATACTCAGCGCCCCCGGGGCCCCGCCCGAACATACCAATAAGTTTAGACTCATAAAACGAACTTGCGCTAACTCTCGGAACGCCTGAAATAACAATAAAACTAAGAATCGCACCCCAAAACCAATTGAATCAAACTTATGAACTTCAAGTTCTTCTATTCACTCAAAATGCGCCGAAACGTACTTAGACAACTCGGATTGAGACCAAATTTTGCGTGGAAGTCTTAAATGACATTACAGAACTATTCCCGATCTCGGAATTCCGTTTGGATCTTGATAACACCAAAACCGACTCCAAACCAAATTTAAATATCTTCTTAAACCTTCAAAGAACCAACTTTCACTATTAGGCACCGAAACGCTCTCGGATCATCCAAAACCCATTCCGAGCATACGCCCGAATCCGAATTCATCATACGAACATATTAGAACCGTCAAATCCCGATTCTGAGGTCGTTTGCTCAAAACGTTGACCGAAATCAAACTTAGCCTTTTAAGGCCAACTTAAGGAACCAAATGTTCCGATTTCTACCCGAACCTTGCCAAATTCTCGAACTAACCATCCCCGCAAGTCGTAAAACAGTAAAAGCACATACAGAGAGTCTTATTTAGGGGAACGAGGTTCTAAAAAGAAAAATGACCGGTCGGGTCATTACATTCTCCACCTCTTAAACAAACGTTCATCTTCGAACGAGTCTAAAATCATACCTGGAGTATTGAACATGTGAGGATATCTGCTCTGCATGTCCTTCTCGGACTCCCAAGTCACCTCCTCGACTTGTTGGCCCCTCCACTAGACCTTCACTATGGAAATTCTCTTGGATCTCAACTGGCAATCCTGCCTATCAGCAATGGCAACTGGCTCCTCTTCATAACCCAGACTCTCATCTAACAGAATCGTGCTGAAGTCTAACATATGTGACCGGTCGGGATGATATCTTCGGAGCATAGACACGTGGAAAACTGGATGAACTCTCGATAGGCTGGGAGGAAAGGCAAGCTCAAAAGCAACCTCCCCAACTCGCCTCAACACCTCAAATGGGCATATAAACCTTGGCTCAACTTGCCCTTCTAGCCAAATCTCATGATACCCTTCATCGGCGAGACTTTCAAGGGAACCTTCTCGCCCACCATAAATGTTAAGTCATAAGCCTCTCGATCCGCGTAACTCTTATATCGAGACTGTGCTGTGCGGAGTCGCTCCTAAATCAACTTTACCTTTTCTAAGGCATCCTTCACCAAATCAGTATCATACAACCTAGCCTCGCCGGGCTCAAACCACCCAATGGGAGAACGACATCGACAACCATATAAAGCCTCGTACGGAGCCATCTCGATGCTGGACTGGTAACTGTTGTTGTAAGCAAACTCAACCAACGGCAAGAATCGATCCCATTGCCATCCAAAGTCAATATCACACATGCTCTGAGCATGTCCTCCAATATCTGAACTGTCCGCTCTGACTAACCGTTGGTCTGTGGATGAAATGTCGTGTTGAGCTCTATGCGGGTCCCCAACTCACTCTGTACCACTCTCCAAAAATGTGAAGTAAACTAAGGACCTCTGTCTGAAATAATGGAAATAGGCACACCATGTAGCCGAACTATCTCCTGGATATAAATCTGGGCCAATCTCTCTGAAGTATATGTAGTAATCATAAGATTAAAGTGTGCCGACTTGGTCAATCTGTCTACAATGACCCAAACTGCATCTAACTTCGACAAAGTTCACGGCAACCCAACTACAAAGTCCATAGTGATGCGCTCCCACTTCCACTCAGGTATGGTCATGTGCTAGAGTAGGCCTCCTGGCCTCTGGTGCTCATACCTAACCTGCTGGCAATTTAGGCATCTGGCCACATACTCACCTATGTCTTTCTTCATCCCCCGCCACCAATAATTCTACTTTAGGTCGTGGTACATCTTCATAGTACCTAGGTGAATGGATTATCGAGAACTGTGTGCCTCCTCTATGATCCTCTCCCTTAGGCCATCGATATTAAGAACACATACACGACCCTGGAGTCACAGAACACCATCCTTGCCAATAGAAACCTCCTTGGCACTACCCTGTAGTACCGTCTCCTTGAGAACCATCAAGTTTGGATCATCAAATTGTCGAGCTTTAATCTACTCCAATAGTGAGGACTGGGCAACAACGCAAGCAAGAACTCGACTGGGCTCTGAAATATCCAACCTCACACGTCTGTTAGCCAAGGACTGAATATCCAAGGCTAGTGGCCTCTCCTCAGCTAAACTGAATGCCAAGCTACCCATATTCTCTGCCTTCCTGCTCAAGGTATCCGCGACTACATTCGCCTTGCCCGGATGATAAATAATGGCGATTTCATAATACTTCAGTAACTCAAGCCATCTACGCTATCTCATATTGAGATCCCTTTGCTTGAACAAATGCTGCAAGCTGCGATGATCAGTGAAAACGTTATAGGACACCCCATAAAGATAATGCCTCTAGATCTTAAGAGCATGAACAATCGCGGCCAACTCCAAATCGTGCACATGATAATTCTTCTCATGGGGCTTTAGATGACGTGTAACATGTGCAATAACTCATCTCTCCTGTATCAATACACAACCTAAGCCAATAGGTAAAGCATTGCAATACACAGTATACATTCCCAAACTGGAAGGCAATACTAGGACTAGTGTTGTAATCAAAGGTGTCTTGAGCTTCTGGAAGATCGTCTCACAATCATCGGACCAACGAAACTGAGCACCCTTATGGGTTAATCTAGTCAAAGGTACTGCAATAAACGAGAAGCCCTCCACAAACTGGCGATAATAACCTGCTAACCCCAAGAAGCTCCTGATCTCAGTTTCCGAAGTAGGACGAGGCCAGCTCTGAACTGTCTCAATCTTCTTGAGATCCACTTTAATACCCTTTCCTGATACCACGTGCCCCAAGAATGCCATAGAATCTAACCAAAACTCACACTTGGAGAACTTAGTATATAGCTTCTGTTCCTTCAAGGTCTGAAGCACCACTCTCAAATGCTGCTCGTGCTCCTCCATGCTACGTGAGTAAATCAAGATGTCATCAATGAAGACAATAACAAAGGAATCGATATAAAGCCTGAACACCCTATTCATCAAATCCATAAACGCCGTTGGGGCATTAGTCAAGCCAAAAAACATCACTAAAACCTCATAATGTTCGTATCTAGTACGGAAGGCAGTCTTCGGAACATCTGAGTCCATAATCTTTAACTGATGGTACCTCGATCTCAAGTCCATCTTAGAAAACACCCTAACACCCTGTAATAGGTCAAACACATCATCAATACGTGGCAACGGGTACTTGTTCAGAATGGTGACTTTGTGCAACTGGTGGTAATTAATGCACAGCTGCATAGTCCCATCTTTCTTCTTCACAAATAATACCGGTGCACCCCAAGGTGATACTCTCAGCCTGAGAACCCCTTTGCTAGCAACTCCTCAAGTTGTTCCTTCAACTCCTTCGATTCTTTCGGAGCCATATAGTATGGTGGGATAGATATAGGCTGAGTGCCTGGAGCTAAGTCAATACAAAAATCGATATCAAGATCTGGTGGCATGCCTGGAAAATCAGAATGAAACACATCAGAGAACTCTCGGACCACTGGTACTGAATCCATCGCCTGGGACTCTGTAGTAGTATCCTGGACATATGCTAGATAAGCCAAAAAACCCTTCTCGACCATGTGTTGAGCCTTCATACAAGAGATAACCAAACTAGATATACTGACAAATGAACCCTCCCACTCCATCTAGGCAACTCTAGCATCGCTAAGGTAACCATCTTGGCATGGCAATCAAGGATGGCATGATATGGAGATAACCAGTCCATGCCCAGGATGACCTTAAAGTCAGTCATATAAAGCAATAGAAGATCTGCTCTAGTCTCGTATCCACAGAATGTGACCATACAGGATTGATGGATCCAATCAACAATAACAGAATTGCCCACAAGAGTGGACACATAAACAAGAGTGCCGGAGGACTCAGGAGGAATATCCAGGCAATGAGTGAACATAGAAAAAACATATGAATAGGTAGACCCTAGATCAAATAACACCGAGGCACCCCTACCACAGACAAAAATAATACATGTGATCACGGCATCTAAAGCTGCTGCATCTGGTCTGGTCGAAAAAGTATAGAACAGAGATGGGGTGCCGACTGGATGGCCCCTACCTACCTGGCATCCACCTCTAGGACGACCCATGTCCGCCTGTCCTATGCCTCTGGGCGGCCAGAGAGCTGGTGTTGTAATCGTGGGTTGCTACTCCTATTGTACTGCCTTGCCCCGAACCCTGGGGAAAAATCTCCGCACATGACTGAAACCCCACCACTCGAAATAACCTCTTAGTACGGTGATCTGCTGCTCTGGAGTCTGACTCTGATAGACCGAATGCCCACCGAAAGAACCCTAGAGAGTGGGTAGGCGGTATGAACCCTCTGACATGGAACTGAAATAGGCACTGGAAAAACCCTGATACCCGGGGTACCCAGGAACAACCCTTAATAGTTGGCAGGCGGTAAGAACTCTCCGGCATAGCACTGAAATAAGGTCATGCTGGAACACCTCGAGGAGGTAGTGGTGCTGGATATGGGGGCTTGCTAGGATGACCCCTCCCAAAATGACCTCTACCCCCAGTTGGGGCACCTCTGAACTCTCCAGAAAAATGGGACCTCTTGTCCGGCTGCATCTGCTCTCTACTCCTCTGATGGTTACCCTCAATCCTCTGAGCTATCTCCACTACTAGGTGATAAGAAGTCCCCATCTCAACCTCCCGAGTCATAGTAGCCTGAATACCTGAGTGCAACCCCACAACAAACATATGCACTCACTCCGCCTCAGTATGAAGTATCATAGGTGGAAGGCGAGAAAACTCAGAGAATCTTGCCTCATAATCGGTCACTGACATCTGACCCTGCCGGAGCTGATCAAACTGAAACCACAACTCTTCCCTCTGAGAGGGTGGAATATACCTGTCCAAGAATATGCGTGTAAACTGGTACCAATTATTGGGAGAACCTGCCGGCCTGCCAAGAAGATAAGACTGACACCACCTACGGGCCCTGCTCTCCAGCTGGAAAATAGTGAAATCCACCCCGCGAGACTCCAATATCCGCATGTTGTGCAGTCTATCCCTGCACCGATCAATGAAGTCCTGGGATCCTCATGTCGCTCACCTCCGAAGACAGGAGGTTGTAGTCTAGTGCATCTATCCAATAGCTTATGCGGCTCGCTGGCCACAACTGGTTTAGGCTCAGGTGCTGCTGCTGCAACTGGCTGGGCACTGCCCACGGGTAGTGCACCCGGGGTCTAATATACGGCAGCCGCATGTTCTGGATCCTGAGCGGTAGGGGTCTATGCTCCCCCTCCCACCTGCTATGTGGCTGGGTCTGCTGGAAATAAAGCATCCTGGGTCATAGAATCCATGAACCGTAGCATACAGCCCATAACCTCCTGAAAGCCCGGTGCCATCATGACATCGACCGGGGTTGGCTCTGGTACGGGCACCTCACCCTGCTCCTCAATAACGGGATCCTCCACTAGATCCGCTAGTGGTGCAACTGGGACCCTTACTGCCCAGTGACTTTCGTACCTACAGTGCTTTGGGTCGCAACTACGGTCCTTCACTTGCGGCAATTTCCTCACATGTGCGCCTTTCCCTCACTTAGATAGGCTCCGCATCTGTGGACAAGGAGGGCCGCTTCTGCGAACCTAGCCGCACCTACGACCATGGCTCTAGCACCTGCCCTCACGCAGGTGCACCCAATCTTCCACATCAGTAGATTATGGGCTGCCCTCCATTTCTTACTTCTATGGCTCATGGCTCGCACCTGTGAGTCCGCACCTGTGGCTGGCCAAGCGTAGGTGGAATTATGACAGATCTGGGAGCTTCAGCTATAGCTCCAAGCTCCCAACTTGGTGTGAGCCTCGTCCAATTGACACTCGGGGCCCCTGGGGCCCTGCCTGAACATACCAACAAGTTTAGAATCATAAAACGGACTGACTCGAACTCTCGGAAAACCCGTACCAACATTAAAACAAGAATCGCGCCCCAAAACCAATTGAATCAAACTTATGAACTTCAAGTTCTTCTACACACTCAAAATGCGCTAAAGTGTACATAGACTACTCAGAATGACACTAAATTTTGCGTGCAAGTCGTAAATGACATTACAGAACTAATTCCGATCTCGGAATTCTGTTTGGACCTCGATAACACCAAAACCCGCTCCAAACCAAAATTAAATAACTTCTAAAAGCTTCAAAGAACCAACTTTCACTATTAGGCGCCGAAACGCTCCCATGTCATCCAAAACCAGTTCCGAGCATACGCCCGAGTCCGAAATCATCATACGAACCTATTGGAACTATCAAGTCCCGATTTCGAGGTCATTTACTCAAAAAGTTGACCAAAGTAAACTTATCCTTTTAAGCCAACTTAAGAAACCAAATGTTATGATTTCCACCCAAACCTTTCCAAATTCTTAAACTAACCATCCCCGCAAGTCGTAAAATAGTCAAACCACATACGGGGAGTCTTATTTAGGGAAACGGGGTTCTAGAAGGAACAATAACCGGTTGAGGCATTATAAACCTCGTCTCCTTTATTAGGCCTTATAATGAGCAATCTCGATACTCGACTGATAGTTGTTGTGGTAGGTGAACTCTATTAACGAAAGAAACTGATCCCATGAACCTCCAAAGTTAATGAAATAGGCACATAACATGTCCTCCAAGATCTGAATAGTGTGCTCGGACTACCCGTCTGGCTAGGGATGAAATGTTATGCTCAACTCTACCTATATGCCCAACTCTCGCTTCTCTGCTCTACAAAGTTATGATGTGAACTGAGTGTCTCAATCTGAGAAAATGCATACAGGCATACCATGAAGGCGAACAAACTTACGAATCTAAATCTGAGCCAACTGCTCTAAAGAGTATATATCACGACTGTATTGAACTGTAATGAATTGGTCAGTCTGTCCACAATGACCCATACTACATAAAATTTTCTCAAGGTCCGTGGAAGTCTAACTACACAATCCATGGTGATACACTTCCACTTCCACTATGGAATGTCAAGCATGTGAAGCAAACCACCCGGTTTCTGATGCTCGTGCTTCACATGCTGACAGTTTAACATCATGCAACATAATCAACAATATCATTGTTCATCCTCCTCTACCAATAGTGCTACCTCAAATCTGGTACATCTTTGAAGCACCCAGATGAATGGAATACTGTTAACTGTGGGCCTCCAAAAATATCAAATCTCGCATCCCATCCATATTTGGCTCACAGAACTAACCCTGCATCATCTCCAATAGTAACTTCCTTGCCATCACCGTGTTACACCATGACCTTCAGGACAAGCAAGTAGGGATCATCATACTGACACACTCAAACAAGAAAGACAGTGAAACGACGTAAGCAAGAACCTAGCTGGGCTCCAAAATATCCAACCGATTGGCCAAAGTCTGAACATCAAATGCTAACATTCTCTCCCCTACTAGAATAAGCAAGACTAACCATATTGGCCTTCCCAGGATGTTAAAGAATTGGCGATATCATAGTCCTTTAATAGTTCTAATCACCTTCATTGCCTTAAGTCCAGATCCTTTTTCTTGAACAAGCGATGTAGACTCTTGTGATATATGAACACCTTATAAGACATGCCATAGAGATAGTTCCTCAAAATCTTCAATGCGTGAACAATGGATGCCAACTCCAAATCATGTATAGGGTAGTTCTTCTCATGGGGCTTCAACTAACGTGAAACATATGCAATAACTCTACCATCCTACATCAATACACATCAAATGCAAATCCGCAAAGCGTCATAATAAACTGTATAAGAACCCGATGTTGAAGGGAAAACCCGAACTGGAGCTATGGTAAAGATTGTCTTGAGATTCTGAAAGCTCTTCTCACACTCATCGGGCCACCTGAATTGGGCACCCTCCTGGGTCAATCTAGTCAAAGGTGCAGCAATGGATGAGAAACCCTCCACAAAACATTGATAATATCTGATGGTACTAAGGAAACTCCCGATCTCAATAGTAGAAGACGGTCTCGGCCAACTCTGAAGTGTTTCCACCTTCTTCGGATGAATCTTAATCCCCTCACTAAACAACCCATGGCCCAAATATTCCATTGAATCAAGCCAATATGACACTTGGAGAAATAAGTCTAGAGCATGATCCTTATATGCTGCTCATGATCCTCCTGGCTACGTGAATACACCAATATGTCATCCATGAGAACTATGATGCAGGAATCAAGATAGGGTTGAAATACACTATTCATCAAGTGCATAAAGGTTGTTAGGGCATTGGTCAACCCAAAAGACATCATGAGAAACTCATAGTGACCATAGCGGGTCCTGAAAGCTGTCTTCAAAATATCTTAAGGCTGAATCATCAACCGATGATACCCCAATCTCAAATCAATCTCTGAGAACACCCTAGCACCCTCAGGATTATCAAACAAATCATCGATTTGCGGTAGTTGGTACTTGTTCTTGACAATAACTTTGTTCAGCTGTCTATAATCAATACACATCCTTATAGATCCATCCTTCTTCTTCATAAATAGAATCTGTGCACCCCAAGGGGACACACTGGGCCTGATGAAACCCTTAGCAATAAACTCCTAATGTTGTCCCTTCAACTCCTTTAACTCAATAGGTGCCATGCTGTATAGTGAAATAGACATCACCCTCTGCTAGCAATTATCTCATCTTAAATAAGGGGAATAATCTCATCCCAATTAAGGAAAATAATTTCATCATATCAATATGGGGATTTACCCCTCAATAACTCCTACACTAGCACGTGTAATTGTAGGGTTAGGATGTTTCAGCCTACTCTTCCTCGTAACCTTTCACACCATATATAGCTTCATTAGTACTTTCAACCATTGACAACACTATTATTTCATTGTTTCTCTTGTCCACGCATATGATTCTTCATTCATGGCATGATGGCCGTATCTCATATCCCATATTTTCATTTCTTTACTTTCAAGGATCATCATCATAAACATCAATTTTAACACACAATTTTCAACTTATGAGTATGTAAGAACTCAAATCACATTGCAGATGTTCATAAATGAGAGAATGGTGATATACGACAAAAAGTTGTTCAAAGCATAGGTTTTAGTTGACACAACCATATTTTAACATGACTTGAGTACATAAGCCTTTAGGCAATTCTATTTTCAGAGTAAATTTGGAACAATTGATTCAAGGCTCATTTCAAAATCTTTCACACATCATTTCATCTCATTGGCACCATTGGCCACAAGTATAACTTTCATTATTGGCACGGTGGCCACACTTTATATCCCAACTCACTTCTTTCCCTTTCAAGCATCTTTTTAGATTATCAACAATGATAGCATTTGAAATCAAGGCCTTAAGTATAAATACGAGCATTATGTGTATTAGGCGCATTGAGTATTCTTTCCAAGTTAAGCATAATGGACATTCATTTGAAACATAAATTTAAGTTATAATGCTTTAACACATAAACTATACTTGAATACATTCCCTAAGGATAGCATGATGAGATGGGAGTAATTGGAACATGTTTTGAGTACATACATCTTTCGACACATTGATTACTCGGGATAATCGAATTTATTAGGAACACCTCGAAACATAGGAATTAGGAACCTGGGCCAACCATACTTGAAACTTACGGAAACGTCATGGAATTCTATTCTAAGAGAGAATTTGTAGCCAACATACCTTTATCAAGCTTTCCTTAAGTTACTACAACATCCCAACACCTCTAGAAATATAAATCTACAGGAAGATAGCTAAAATCGGATAATAATTAGAAGGATTCTCATGACATAAGTCTCTTGGGAATTTGTTCAAACACCTATTATGCATAATTGACTACAAATCTATACAATGGTAATCCCCTCCCCCTCAACCAATTTCAACAAGAAACTACCCAAAATAGTTCAACAATCCACATACTACCACCTAATGTTACATGCATAGCCTATCTCCGATTCCATAACAGATGTAAACCCATAATAATTTCATGAAGGTTTTAGGACAAGGTCGTACCCGGGTAGATGATGGTCTAGTGAGTGGCTTCCATTGAATCTTCAAGATTAGGGCAAGGATTGATGATTAAAATGACTAGGTCTTCTCCCTCTCTCTCCAGTATACTATCATTTCTCTCTAAAACAATAGATTTGTTACTTCATAGTGAGCCACAAAGGCTATTAATCAAAATGCAGTCAGGTAAGAAAAGTTTCAAAAATAACACCCGATGTCAATTATGTGGTGCAATTCTGTGGTAGCAGAACAGATAAGTGGCCAGCAAAATGGCCACAAAATGGTATGCCAATTCTGCGATGCCATTTTGGGGTAGCAGAATGGATATGCGGCAACCAGAATGGTTATGCGGCTAACAGAATGGACACAAAAGGGTTTTCAAATTCTTGGTTGGGTCTGGTCAACTCTGCCATGCAATTTCACGACAGCATAATGGTTATGCAGCCAGCAAAATGGCCACAAAATGGTTTTCAAATTTGAATTACTTTTGATTCATTCCGTGGTGATTCTGTGGTCAGCGGAACAGATCCGCTATAGCATAATGGACTGTATTATTGTAATTTTTACAAATTCTTCTACCAACTGGGGTTAATCCCGATTACCCCAGCTACTTCTCAGGATAGGTGAGGAGCTCAAATTCCCTCCCCCACACTATAAGATAACGGGCTCACATTGATTTGGCTCCGAGTCGTATAACGATCAGCTCATGGTTACAGTTCAGCCCAAGGTCACGCCAGTCGCGTTAGAGGAGGAGCAGAAGAGGTTAGAGATGCTCTAGAAGTATCATCCTCCTCATTGCAGCAATGGGCCTTCTGAGGATGCATAGGGTTTCTTATACTAGTGTCACTGTAGTTTATACACTATGGCATAGTGGAGTTGATCGGGGTTGACCATACTACTTTCCAGCTGACGGAGCCGTCATATTGATGGTGGCTAACTTATGAAGAGAGTAGGCCATTTGCTACCGCACCACTTACTTGGGCTCAGTTCATTTATCTCGTTTTGAGGGACATCATTATACAAACCCTCAGCTATGCGTTGTGCACCAAGTTCGAGCACTTTCACCTAGGGACTATGACCATGACCGAGTATGCGATGAGGTTTACCGAGTTATCTTGTCATGCACATGCTTTGGTTTCCACTGCAAGAGAGAGAGTCTGCAGATTTTTTGAGGGGCTCGGTTATAGCCTCAGGTTTGGGATGGAATGGGAACTAGCAACTAGGACTCTATTCCACAAGGTTCTGGAGATTGGTAGGAGGGTGAAGCATATCAATTGGTAGAAGAGCGGAGATAGAGACTCCAAGAGGCCTCGGGATTTTGGAGGATTTAGCGGTTCCCATTGTTAAGCTACCAATTGTCATTGAAGAGGCTTTATCATTGACCAGTTCAGTCTACACTTCAGGTTACATGTATTGTTCTAGCTAGTAACGGACCTCAAGGTAATCATTTTGGACAGCTATCCTCTATTGCACCTTCTGCACCGGGTTCCTACATCGATTATTTTATTCGTTCGAGGCAGACTCAATACCTGCAGCCACGCCCGCAAAGAAGTTGTTTCGAGTATCGTTATACAAGGCATATGGTGAAGGACTATCTCAGACATCGAAGGGGTGGACCTCGCCGGGAATTTAGGCTATGGCTACTACTCTAGTTGCTACTTCACTTGCATAGCCGGGTGGAGGTAGAGAACATGTGGGTAGAGGACACCCTAGATAGGGAGGTCAGGTCCATTGTTATGCTTTCCCTGATATGACTGAGGTTGTTGCATTAGATGTTGTCAACCATCAGTTTTATTTGATCCGAGTTCCGCTTATTTGTATGTGTCATCCTATTTTGCTTCATATTTTGAGTGTCAGGATTCTTTAAGTAACCTGATTTATGTGTCTATGCCAATTGTGGTTTCTATTATGGTAGGTCATACATATCGCTCTTGTATGGTCACTATCGGGCTATAAGAATAGGGCTGACCTTCTGTTACTCAATATGGTAGATTTTGATATAATTTTGGGTATGGATTTATTGTCACCAAATCACACTATTATTTATTGTCATGCTAATACCGTGACGTTAGCTATGCCGAGGTTGCCAAGGATGGAGTGGAAAGGTGCATTGGGTCATGTACCTAGTACTGTAGTATCTTTTTCTAAAGGCAAAGTGGATTGTTGAAAAGGGGTGCTTAGACTACTTAGCCTTTGCGAGGGATGTTAGTGCTGATACTCCTATCGTTGAGTTAGTTCTGGTAGTGAGCGATTTTCAAGATGTATATTTAGTAGACCTACCGGGCATGCCACCCGATAGGGATATAGATTTTTGTATTGACCTTTTGCTGGGCACTCAGTCCATCTCTATACCATCTTATCGCACGGCACCAGTGGAGTTGAAGGAGTAGAAGGAACATCTTGAAGAGAAAAAACTCGATAAGGATTTCATCAAACCGAGTGTCTCACCTTGGGGTGCCCTAGTTCTATCTGTGAATAAGAAAGATGGCTCTATGAGGATGTGTATTGACTACAGGCGGTTGAACAAGGTTATGGTTATGAACAAGTACCTAGCACCAAGTGTTGATGATTTATTTGATCAACTGCATAGTGCTAGGGTATTCCCAAAGATTGATTTGAGATAGGGGCACCATTAGTTGAGGATCCGGGCATCAGATATGTCGAGTACGACTTTCAGGACCTGCTATGGTTACTACGAGTTTTTTGTGATGTCTTTCGGGCTGACCAATGCACTAACAACTTTTATGCACTCGATGAAAAGAGTGTGTCAGTCGTATCTCAATTCCTTCATCATTGTATTTATTGATGATATAGTGTTGTATTCCCGTAGCCGAGAGAATCATGAGTAGAGCTTAAGGATCCTGCTCCAGACTTTGAGGGAGAAGAAGCTATATTCCAAATTCTACAAGTGTGAGTTTTGGCTAGATTAGGTAGCGTTCTTGGGTCACGTGGTGTCTACTGAGGGGATTAATGTGGATATGAAGAAGATTAAGGCAATTCAGAGTTGGCCTTGACATTCTACTGCTCCGTATTTTTCTAGGTTTTGCTAGGTATTATTGTTGTTTCGTTGAAGGGTTTTCATCCATCGCAACTCTTTTAACTAGATTGACTTAGAATGGGGCCCCATTTAGGTGGTGAGACGAGAGTGAGGAGAGCTTTCAGAAGCTCAAGACTACTCTGACTACAACTCCAGTTCTGGTTTTACCTTCACCATCGGGTTCTTATGCAATATATTGTGAGTTGAAGCCTTAACAGAATAACTACTCAATGCCTGATTTTGAGTTAGTATCCACTATTCACGCACTTATGTCTCTATACTTGTCTGAGGATGAACGTTTATTTAAGAGGGGGAGAATGTAATGACTCGACCGGTTGTTTAGTGTATTTGATTATGTTTTTGCTTTCTGAAGCTTCCCATATATGTATTTTTTGTTTCGTGACTTACGGGCAGAGTTGTTTGGGTTTTGGGAAGGTTTTGTGTTGATTCGGAGTGTTGACCAAGGTTTGACGTTTTTGAAAATGACCACGTAACGGTATTTTGATGGTTCCAATAGATTCTTATGCTGATTTTGGACTTGTGCATATGCTCGGAATTGGATTTGGAGGTTCCTATGTTGAATTGGCTCTTCCTGCCGAAAATTGGCAATTTGGAAGCTTAGATATTTCATAGGTTTTACACATAGGTTGACTTTGTGGCTATCGGGTTTGGATTTTTGTTTTGATACTTGGATTACGTCTGTTTTGGCATTTTGAACTTGTGTGCAATATTAGGTGTCATTCAGAGCTGGTTTGATAGGAATCAGACGCTTGGTAGTGATTTTAGCGGTTCATGAGTTTCATCGTGAATTCTATGTGTTTTGGTGTCCGACTCGTGGTTCTGGATGTTATTTTGGTGTTTTGAGTTTGCGATAATATTGCGAGCAAGATCATATGATGTTTCTAGACTTGTGCAGATGTTTGGTATGGAGCCCCGGGGGCTCGGTGAGTTTCAAATGTGTTTCAGATTGGTTTGGACTTGATTGATAATTGCTTGTGTGGTGGTGCTACAGTTATAGCAAATGTGAGCACCAGTTTGCATTTTCATATACCCATTTCCAAAGTGACAATCGCATTTGTGAAGGGGGCAGTGGATGGCAGGCTTTGCATTTGCGAAGCAAGCCTCACAAATGTGAAGTGGGTTGGGCTGGGAGTGGGTCGCTTTTGCGAAGGTGTATTTCATCGCATATGGTAAGTGAGTGCGACTTTTGCAACATTCTCTGGAATTTTGGGGATTTTTTATTATGTTTTGAAAAATAAAAATTTAAGATTTGAGGGTCGAATTTTACTCGGATTTGAAAACCAAACACATATATGTACATGTGGTGTTATGAGTAGTCGAGATAATGTTAATGTGCATTTCGTTGTTAATGGAATTCCATTATGACTAGATTTATGACTAGATTTGGCATTCCATTGTTAATGTGCATGCGGCGACATAAGAGTAGCTAGTGGGGGATAGTTTTGAGATATATCAGGGGTGATTCTTGTTATTGTTTATATGTTGGAACCGAGGGTTGATGTTTTGATCAAATTCTTATTTTTATTAAATGACATTCCCTTGTGTTTTATGAGTCGTTGGTGGAATCCAATATGTTATCACATGCCCTGGTCCCATTGATATGTTGTTGGCAAAGGCGTATTTTCTTACATTGACTTGTTGTTAAACATTCTTCGAGGTGGTTAATATTTGTATTGTTATATTTTCCGTTGTCAGTTTTATTTTGATATCTTGCACATGTTATTTTTAGTAGTGAGTGTCTTTACTTTAACCGAGTTTAGTCTTGAAACTTACTGGGTATAGATTGTGGTGTACTCATACTACGCTTCTGTATATTTTTGTGCAGATCCAAGTATATCGGATCGTGCTGGACACTAGATAGTCGAGCTAGAGTTGCAGAGACTTCAATGTATACATGTTGTTCCTCTCACATGAATTGAAGTCACCTTCTGTTGATTCCTTACTACTGTATATTATATCCCAAACAATGTTGTATTTTGAGACTTCTTGTACACTTTATGTAGAGCTTATGACTCAGTATTAGCATGTTTTGGAATTAGACTATCGTATTTCTGTTTTGGTTGTGTTATAGTACTTTTTCAGCTTTCATTAATATTTGAGATGCTATATATTTGTTGATCTTGTTATGTGATAGGCTTTATGGGATTTTACTGGGTTGTTGTTGTTGACAAAATTTCCCAAAAAGTCTCTTCAAATTCCATGGATTAGATGTTAAATCTCCTAAACAATCATGTTATTTTAAATTTTTTATGTTTTTTTCAATTTGTTTCTACTACTCAAACTAACAAAAGAAAAAACAATCAAACAAACTAAAGCAAACACTATGAGTAATATACATACAACGTACAAATATCGCCCACCCCACACTTTAAGTTGCGGCATATCCCCATGGCACACAATTAAAAAGCATAACGTAGAGAAAACATCAATGAATATCTAGTCGGGGTCTGAAGGAAAGTCGGGATCCATTCCACGTGCCCGAACTAGTGCACACATCCATGCACACAACCTTTTTACAGCCTTCTTGGGGTACACCCCACACTTATCTTTTTCACTCAATGCAGCCTTCTGTTTCACACCCTCCACCTTCAACTCAACACTTCCAGCTAGCTTCTCCCTTTTCACCCCCTTTTCAACATCCATCTTAAACGTTACAGTCTCTGCCCCCACTCTAAGCATGAGCTGTTTCTCATGTATATCTAATATTTATCTACTTGTTGCTAATAATGGTTTTCCTAGGATGAGGGGTATCTCCTTATTCTCCTCCATCTCCACCACTATAAAATCTGCTGGAAATACAAACTAATCCACCCACACTAAGACATCTTGAACTATCCACTCGGGTGTTATCTGTTTTTGATCTGCCAGCTTTAATGATATTGGTGCAGACTTTATCTCTCTAATCTCATTCTCTAGTTTCATGTAAATTGACAAAGACATTAAATTCATTGGGGCACCAGAATCACATAAAGATTTATCAAAGTTAAGAGTTCCTAAAAAGTAAGGTATATTAAAACTCCCTGGATCTCCACACTTTTGTAGGAGTTTGTTTTTCAAGATTGCACTGCAATGCTCTGTGAGCTTGACTACCGATGTCTTTTCTATCTTTCTCTTATTGTAAGTATCTCCTTAAAAAACTTTGCATAAGCTTGCATTTGTGAGAGAACTTCGGTGAATGGCATGTTTACATTAACCTCTCTCAGCATATCTAAACATCTCTAAAACTGCTGGTCCAACTTTTCTCCATAGAGTTTTTAGGGAAAAGGTAGAGAAGGCATGCGCTTGGTCTCTTCATTAGAGTCCTCCCTTCTTGAAGTTTCCTCCCTCTTCTTTTTCTCTACTCCCTTCTTACCTTTCTTCTTCTTACCATCTTCAATTTTCGGCTCCTCCCCACTTTCTTTTTCAGGTATCACCTATTTTCGTACTGGAGTAGGATCTCTCAATACTTGCATGCTTCTCAAGGTCACAATATTTACCGTTTCTATGGGATTCTTTTCAGTAGCAGCTGGCAGAGTACCTGGGATTCTTTGAGGCAATATATTTGCAATTTATCTCACTTGTCTCTCGAAGTTATGAAAATCTGTTCCGAGTTTTTTAATAGTTGCACAATGAGCATCTAATCTGTCATCTGTCTTGATAATGAAAGACTTCATCAAATCTTCTAACCCAGTCTAAATTGGCCGTTGAGACTAAAACTGCGGCCTGTCCTAAAATCTGGAGTTATTTTGTTGCCATGCATTTGTTGTACCCCCAAGTGAACTCCATGAAATAACGGGGTGCTTCTGACCCATTGCATTGAAATTATAATTACCCACATCATTCACTTCCTCTATGGTAGCTTGACACTTATGAGTAGGGTGTCCTCTTCGACATATTTCACAGGCTATCCGAGGCTCGTTATTGTTACAACCCATGTTTTCGTACGTACGAGTCATCATAAGTCAATTGATGTAAGCTCAGAAATGAAATCATATTTGAAAAGTTTGCAAAGTAACTTAATCATATTACCTCGGAGGTTACAAATATTGAAGATCATGAACAACAAGTACAAAGATGGTTGGAAGTTTCAGAAGCTAAAGGAATTGAAAACAAATAATGTTTCGTCGAAAGTCGACAAATTGGGAATGTTATAACATGTACTTTTGGAGTGAGACCAGGGTGTTTAAATTTATAAGCAGGTTAAGTTATGAGTTATGTTAGTCGTATGATAGTCGTGTGTTATGTTTTGAAGTCAAGCGAGTGGTGGAACAAAAGTCGATGAAAGTCATCACAAGTTATGTTCATAAGTTTTACAGAAACTTTGGGTCCGATGTAACTGCAATTTTCTCCCGATATACTTAGAATTATGGGGTGTTCTACACATTAAATTAAATATCTATGAGTCTATTTTCCAACTCATTAAACCGCTTGTCAATACGACATCGGAGTAGAGAGATATGGGCATGTTTGCGATA
>AWOL01S0108587.1:0-17808 GCA_000715115.1 Nicotiana otophora
CTCTGTCACATAGGATATTCAACATTCAATAGATAGTGGAGATAATTATTTATGAGTGACTGCTTCCGTTATATTGTTGCTAGAAAATATTACTATTTTTGGTTTTAGATCTTTCAAATCATTCCCGCAGAATTTTTACAAGGCATACCTATTTTTCTCTTTAGGTCTTTTCATATCAATTTTGAATTTTTAATTGAATCACTAACTATTTTCATCATGTACAATAAAAGGTGCGCAAGAAGCCATTTTGGCTTTTGAAGTTTAGCGTTATAACTGCTAGAAGCTTTCTTTTACTATTTGAGGTTGTAATTGTAGCTTGAACCATTTTTCACAAGGTCAAATATTTTCTTAAGTCCATTCTCTTCACTCCCTGATATCTTGTGGTAATTATGTTGCTCCTTATAAGTTGTTGGTTTAAAATAATATAAAAATTTACTTCAGAAAATTTTACTACTCAAGTGATCATATTGTCATCATATTAGTAAGAATATGTTATATATATATAATGAATTTTTGCATCTTTGTTTTAATTGATGCACATATTATTAGATGGATGGATCAGTCCTAAAGTTTGATAATTTTTTATAAAATCCTCCTACTGGAAGGTCCCAAAGTTTGGTAATTTTTATAAAATCCTTCAATTGAAAGGTCCCTTTTAGATGCTTGTGGTCGAGTGTATGTCCCAAAATTATAAGTATATTTTTTATTGTAAAATTGAAACCTAAGAGGTAAATTGATTCCTTCTTTGCAATTCTATTATAGCAAAACTTGTAGAAGATATAAAGCACAATATGAGGAACAAAACAACAGAGCTAATCTTCAACGTTCAACGTTCTGGATTACCAATTGATGCTAATATTTTAGCAATATTGTAGAAGATATCATAGCAAAACTTCAACGTTCTAGATTACCAATTGATGTTAATATGAGGAACAAAAGATAATGATGAGATAAGAAATTGTAGAAGATATCATAGCAAAACTTCAACGTTCTGGATTACCAATTGATGCTAATATTTCAGCATCATTGTATTCTCGTTCATTGGGTGAAGCTTCCTCAACAGAAGCAGCAACTAATCAGCTAATTCATCGACCATCTCGTGGTAGCAACAATCAATGTTAGAATCCTCACAATCCTATAATTGGTGCTTCTAAATTTCATATTGTATAAGATGTTTGATTTTATGGGCTTGATTATGAGCATTATTCTGTATGATGCTACTACTTCTGCAATGTGCAAGATAGCTTTTTTACTTAGAAAGGAACTGCACGGAGTATCCGCGAGTGTATATACTTTTAAGCATTCTAAAAATTCTTAACTTTTAAGCATTCTCAAAATCCTTAACTTTTAAGCATTCTTATGCATAGTTAGAAACTTGCATTTTTTTAAATTCATCCTAATATTTGTCTCATAACCATTCCATCAGTCCTATAAATTAACAGTTGCATTAGAATGGGAATTTAGTAGTGTCATAACATTCTGAATCATATACATACAGAGATTACAAGAGAGGTTCCTATAATTCCCGCAATGGCATAATTACCTCCATTTTCCTAGTTATTTAGCTATCTTTTTATGTTTCTCCCTCTTTCTGTTATTCTCCTGACTATATCTTTTTTGGTACAATGATCGCTATTTTGTTGTTAAAGAAAAAGAATAGTATTTGCAGAAATTGGTCACAATGCTTTACATTCTTGATTGTATTTTATCATCATCATTATAATAAAAATGCTACTGCTAGTTTTTATGTCAATCAAAGTACTTTGTATCCATCAGGTGGACTTCTACCTTTGTGAACATAGATTGTTTGTACGCTTAGCATCCTTACACCCATCTCTCGGAAAAATTCTGTCTTTAATTTTGTACGCCATATGTAGCGTATCTCAAGTTTCTTTCTTGTTGAAGTATTGGTTGAAGATGCTTAGGTTTCCGATTAAAGGAAACAACATAATGTAATTTTGTACATCTGCTAAAAAATTTTGCCGCCCAAATAGAATATCATGGATTACTTTGACATAGTATTAAGAGATCTGTTGATGAATTTGAACAAAAAAAAGTTAAGCTTTTCATTTTTGTTGACCACGATAAATAGCTCCATGAGCTGTAACTTGAAAAGAAAGGAGTACTACTTGCACAATAATTACTAATAAAAATATTCATGTTACTACAGCCAAATTTACCTTGTCTCAAGATAAAAAATGTGCTAGCAGCATGTTTCATTTGTGATGCTTTTACTTATCACAATGTACATGAAGTTAAACTATATTTAAGTATCTTTCTTTTTATTGTATAAACTAGCCACAAATTATAGCTTTTCTTGCACTTACGGTATCACTAGAATCAAATATTTTTGTGTCTACTGCTTTGCTTGATGTTTATGCTAAATGCGGGTTGATGAGCTATGCTTTTCGGGTATTTTGATTCCATGCCTGAGAGGAATGATGTTACTTGGAGTTCAATGGTTGCTGGGTATGTCCAAAATGAGCTATATGAGGAGGCTATACTTTTAGGTTACAAAAATCGGGGGTCAATCATAACCAATTTACGCTTTCTTCTATTATATATGCTTGTGTTGCATTGGCTGCTTTGTTAGAAGGGAACCAGGTGCATGCTATAGTCCGGATAACTAGTTTTGGTACCAATATTTACGTTGCTTTTTCTATTGTAGACCTATATTGTCTTTAACTAATTAGGTTACAGATAGAACGTGTGTTTGAATTATATGGAAANCGGAAGGTTGGTTATTCCGAATGTCCTCCCATTTGTCTTATAAGAAATGAATGTACACAACCTTATTAAATATTATATTTCAATTTAAATTATGATATCTCTAACAGTTTGTTGGGAATTTTCTCTTTTCTTTTTATTTTTTTCTACCCTCTAAATATTGTTATGCCTTCTAAATTTGTAGGTGATGAAAAAGAACAAATGGGAGATGAAAGCAGTGAAAACCTTACTTAAAGAGTATAGGTTAATCTACATTGTAACGATTCGGTCGATCGTTTTGAGTATTACAACCCCGTTCCCCTATTTACTACTCAATTTATGCTTTACAGTGGTTATGTGACTTGTTGGGGGTAATTGGTTTGGGTCCAGTGAGGTTTTGAAATTAATTGAGACACTTAGTCACCAAAATAAAAACTTAAGTTGAAAAGGTTGACCGAATATTGACTTATGCGTAAACGACCCTGGAATAGAGTTTTGATGATTTCAATAGCTCCGTATGGTAATTTTGGACTTAGGAGCGTGTCCAAAAAATTATTTGAAAGTCTGTAGTTAAATTAAGCTTGAAATGGCTAAGATAGAAATTTAAGTTTGAAAATTTGACCGGGGAGTTGACTTTTTGATATTGGGGTCCGAATCTAATTCTAGAAGTTGTAATAGGTCCGTTATGTTATTTAGGACTTGTGTACAAAATTTGAGATCAATCGGACTTGATTTGATAGGTTTCGGCATCGAATGTAAAAGTTGAAAGTTCTTAGTTTCATTAAGCTTAAATTGGGTATGATTCGTGATTTTAACATTATTTGATATGATTTGAGGCTTTGACTAAATTCGTATGAAGTTTTAGGACTTGTTGATGTATTTGGTTGAGGTTCCGAGGGTCTCGGGTGAGTTTCAGATGGTTAACGGATCAAATCCGAACTTAGAACAAAAATTGAAAACATGTTGCCATCTGATGCAATCGCACTTTGTGGAAATTGGCTCGCAGGTGCGAGCTCGCAGAAACATATTCTTCATCGCAGAAGTGACCAGGCGTGGGTTGAGGCAGAGGTCGCAGAAGCGAGCAAATGGTCCGCAGAAGCGGTGTCGCATCTGCAACTCTGAGACCGCAGAAGCGCAAAGGCCGCAAAAGCGGCTTTCTCCTCACAGAAGCGAGCCCGCAGAAGTAGGAAGGCGACCGCAGAAGCGAAAGGAGGCCAGCCTTGGCAAACCACAGAAGCGGT
Organism: Nicotiana otophora; assembly: GCA_000715115.1. NCBI lineage: Eukaryota > Viridiplantae > Streptophyta > Magnoliopsida > Solanales > Solanaceae > Nicotiana > Nicotiana otophora. The sequence goes on from AWOL01S0108587.1 coordinate 3,948, forward strand.
TGATTTCTCGCACCTGCGAGACCGCAGAAGCGGCTAAGTAAGTCGCAGGTGCGGAACCCCTGGGCAGTATACATTTCGAAAGGGTTCAGAGTTTTGCCATTTTTGGACTTTCAAGCACGGTTTTGGGGCTATTTTCAGAGGGAATTTACGGGAAATCTTGAGGTAAGTCACTTGTGATCATTGTTAGTCAATAATATTGGATTATCATTGAGTATTTCGACTAGATAACTTATTTTTGAGGTGAAATTAGAGGATTTGGACCAACGGATTTCAAAATAAGAATTTAAGATTTGGAGGTCGAGTTGATATCGAAATTTGGTAAATTTGGTATGGTTGAACTCGTGGTTGAATGTGCATTCATATTTTATAACTTTTGTCGGGTTTTGCCTTTTGAGTTAAATTTCAAATTTTGTTGGAAAATTATTATTTTCATATGGAAATTAATTCCAATGATTGTATTGACTGAATCGAATTAATTGTGATTAGATACGAGGCTTTCGAAGGCCAATTCACGAGGCAAAGACATAACAGAGTAAAAGATTATACAGTTAAAGGTAAGTAACACTTCTAAACTTGGTTCTGAGGGTATGAATCCCTTGTAGGAATTGTTTGGAGATGACGCACATGCTAGGTGACAGGCGCGTGGGCATGCATCATAGGAATTGTGACTTAATTGATTCCGTGGAGTTGCATAATTAAATAAATGTCATTATCCACACATCCTTCACGTGTTAGTGAAATTGAACTGAGACTCATATTAAAGATCATGTTTAGGCTATGCGCCGATATATTTTGGGATCCACATAGGTCGTATTGCTGTTGAATTATTTGTTTATATTTAAAATTTTGTACTCAGTCACATTTATCACTTGCATATCATATCTCAGTCTCTGTTGTCATTTGTTGATACATCATATCATCATGTCGGATTGATTTTCATGTCATTGAGAGCCTGAGAGACTCGAGATTTTGAGTGATATTTATGGGATCAGGCCGCACGCCACAGTATGTTTATTTACTTATGCCTGGATCTGGCTATTATAGTACTTGGGCTGAAGGAGTCCCTCCGGAGTCTACACCCCCCACAGTGAGCGCAATTGATATATATATATATATATCAATATATGGGATGGATCTTCCCTGGGCATGGATCTTGCCCGAAGCATGGATCTTCCCTGGGCTAGATTGGCCTTATACAGTACTGAGTGGCTGACTGTCATTTAATGTGTGTGTGTGTGTATATATATATATATATATATATGGGATTGATCTTCCCTGGGCTGGATTGTCCATATACAGTATTGAGTGATTGAGTATTTTGAGATTTGAGTACACGAGGTTTTCACTAAGGTGCATCATATATAGTATGTTCATTGGCATGTAGACATAGAAATGTCATAAACCTCATATCATCCAGAATTGATCTATTTTAATTGTATTGAGTTTAATGGTTAAACTTGAAAGCATGCCTACATTTATGTACTGTTATTTCTACACTGGACTGTACCTATTGAGCTCATCACTACTTTCAGCCCAAAGGTTAGTCTTGTTACTTATTGAATTGATTGTACTCATACTACACTCTACACCTCGTGTGCATATCCAGGTGCTCCCGGATACGGCGGCTGCTAGATTTCAGAGTTTATTCTGTTGGAGACTATCAAGGCAGCTGCTTGGCATCCGCAAACCTTGACTCTCTTTTCTTTCAGTTATTGTATTGTTCTATACTTTCAGACAATGTGTTTATCAGTCAGATGTTATTATTATTTAGATGCTCATGTACTCAGTGACACCGGATTTTGGGAGTGTATTTATAACAATATTTGTGGGATTTTCTATTAAATTTAAATATTATATTTTCAAACTTAAAAACAAATGTGGTTTATTGAGGTTGTCGGCTTGCCTAGTATTGAGATAGGCTCCATCACGACATGCGAATTTTGGGTCGTGACAAGTTGATATCAGATCCTAGGTTATATAGGTCTCACGAGTCATGAGTAGGTTTAGTAAAGTCTTGCGGATCGGTACAGAGACATTTGTACTTATCTTCAAGAGGTTTCCCAACCCTTAGGAAGATTTCACTTTTTTATATTCTGTCGTGGGAATTTGTTGATTCCGGAAACTAAATTTATGTTATTCTATTCTCTCACAGATGGTAAGGACACATACTACCGGATCGGACGGCCAGTCACCAGTGCCACCAGTTAGGGCCGCGAGAGGCCGGGTCCGTGGTAGGGGTCGGGGCCGAGGTGGAGGTCAAGGTATAACTCGTACAACATTTGGAGCAGCACCTGTAGCACCACCAGTTGCTCCAGAGCGCAGGAGCAGATTCCAATATAGCTGAGCCGACAGGACTAGCTCAGGCACCAGCTATGCCTATTGTGATTCCAGGACTTTAGGAGTCTCTAGAACAGATATTGACAGTTTGCACTGGCCTTGCTTAGGTGGTTTCGGTTCAGGCCGCACTAACCACTTCTCAGGACGGGGGAGGTACTCATACCCCTATTGCCCGTACTCTAGAGCAGGTAGTGCAGAGACTTCAGATACCGGGGGCACTACCAGCCCAGCCAGTTATAGCTGCTCAGGCCCCGGTAGTCACCGCTATGGATGATGATGAGTAGATGAGACTTGAGAGATTTGGGAGGCTTCGACCTCCATCATTTAGCGGTGCTGAGTCAGAGGATACTCAGGGTTTCCTGGATAAATGCCTGTGGATACTTCGGACAACGGGTATTCTGGAGATCAGTGGGGTCTTGTTCACTACTTTTCAGTTTTCTGGAGTTGCCTTCATATGGTGGGAGACTTATGAGAGGAGCAGACCAGTTGGCGCAACACCACTTTCATTGCATGAATTCTTCGTATTATTTCTGGAGAAGTTTGTGCCACACACCCGCAGAGAGGAATTACGCAGACAGTTCTAGTATTTACATCAGGAGGACATATCCGTGACTCAGTATGAGATGCGGTTTTCAGAATTGGCCCTTCATGCAGTTTGGTTTTCCGACTGAGAGAGAGAGAGAGAGAGAGAGAGAGAGGATCGAGAGGTTCATTAATGGCCTCAACCGGCAGTTTTGTTTTGTTATGGCTCTGGGGAATGGAGCAGGTACTAGATTTGACGAGGTGGTTGACAGTGCTCGACGTCTAGAGATGGTCCGTACTCAAGAGGGTAAGGAGAGGGAGGCCAAGAGGTCTCGTGCTCCGGGTAATTCCAGCGGCTTTCCTTCTGGGGACATCCCTATCACAGTAGGGGTCGTCCTTATAGGCCCGCTCAGATGGCTCGTTCAGCTCATCGTGCCACATCAGCTAGCCATGGTTCATACAGTGCAAGACAAAGTCAGTCTTCTCTTAGTGCACTTCCAGCTCAGAGTTTATCTCGTGCACATCAGTTCAGGGTTCATCTGTACCAGGTTCTTCTGGTAGTTATTCTGATTCTCGAGGTCCGCCTTAGACCTTGCCGACATTTTCAGAGAGGGGTTGCTTTGAGTGTGGAGATTTGGGTCACATAAAGAGATATTGCCATCGCCTTATGGGAGGTTCAACTCAACAGAGGAGTCAGGCTATGACTTCTACACCAGTTGATCCATCACCCGCCCAGCCAGCTCAGGTGGGGCTCAGTTAGCAAGGGGTCGCCCTAGAGAGGGAGGTCGATCAGGTGTCGGTCATGCCCGATTCTATGCTTTTCCTGCCAGGTCAGATGTCGTTGCTTCCGATATAGTGATCACAAGTATTGTCTCAATATGCCATAGAAAAGCTTCTATATTATTTGACCCCGGTTCCACATATTCGTATGTTTCATCATATTTTGTACGTTATCTGGATATACCCTGTGAGTCCTTAGTTTCACTTGTTCGTGTATCTACGCCGATGGGTGATACTATTATTGTGGACCGTATGTATCAGTCGTGTGTGGTAACTATTGGGGGACTGAAGACTAAAGTGGATCTCTTACTGCTTAGTATGGTTGATTTCGATGTAATCTTGGGTATGGATTGGTTATCCCCATGTCATGCTATTCTGGACTGTCATGCAAAAACGGTGACGTTGGCGATACCGGGATTGCCAAAGGCCGAGTGGAGAGGGTCTCGAGATTATGTTTCGAGCAAGGTAATTTCTTACTTGAAGGCTCAACGTATGGTTGGGAGGGGGTGTTTATCGTATTTGGCCTTTGTGAAAGATGTGATGCAGACACTCCTACTATTGATTCTGTACCGGTAGTGTGGGACTTTTTGGATGTATTTCCTGCAGACCTGCCGGGTATGCCACCCGACAGGGATATTGATTTAGGGATTGACTTGGTGTCGGGCACTTAACCCATTTCTATTCCTCTGTATCGTATGTCACCAACTGAATTGAAAGAATTGAAAGAGCAACTTTAAGAACTTCTTGATAAGGGGTTTATTAGGCCTAGTGTGTCACCTTGGGGTGCACCAGTTCTATTTATGAAAAACAAAAGATGGTACTATGCGGATGTGTATCGACTATCGGCAGTTGAACAAAGTTACAATCAAGAATAAATATCCTTTGCCGCGTATTGATGATTTATTTGACCAGCTTCAGAGAGCGAGGGTATTATCCAAAATTGATTTGAGATCCAGGTATCACCAGTTAAAAATCCGGGACTCGTATATTCTAAAGACGATAGTCAGGACCCATTATGATCACTATGAATTTCTCGTGATGTCTTTTGGGCTGACCAACGCCCCAGCAACATTTATGCACTTGATTAATAGTGTATTCGAGCCGTGTCTTGATTTGTTTGTCATAGTATTTATTGACGATATCTTGGTGTACTCACGTAGCCAGGAGAAACATGCACATCATTTGAGTATTGTACTACAGAGACCGAGGGAGGAGAAACTTTATGCCAAATTCTTCAAGTGTGAGTTCTGTCTTAGTTCGGTGGCATTCTTGGGACACATAGTGTCCAGTGAAGGAATTAAGGTGGACCTGAAGAAAATAGAGGTAGTTCAGAGCTGGCAACGCGCACCAAAAATGCCCCGAGGCGAACGTGTGGAGCGAAAGTCTCAAGAGGCGTACGCCCGAGGCGCATTGTTTTAGTGATGCGTAAGACCCAAAGACGTTTTTAAAATAAAATAAAATTTGTTGAATAAGTCCTTTATAATATACCCAAATTCTAAAATGTGAGCTTGGTAATTACTCAAAAGTTTTAAAAAGGAACTGAAATGTATTAAATTTAAAAGTCAAGACCTTTTTTTATTGATTGAAGCCCTAATTCATGGTATTTTCCTATTCTTTATCTTGTCCTCTAGTCTGCTAATATCTCCCAAAAGCAACGAATATTGAATTTTTTTAACAAATACAAAAAGAACTCCATTCTCCTTCATAACAGCAAGTTCAAAGTTCAAATTACAGGTTAGTCATCCTTTTTGTCCTCCATGTAGAAAACTTTATTCTTTTCGACTCAAGTTAGTTGTGCTTCTAAGTAGCGTATAATAAATTATTTTGACTAGTTTTTTGTGGGGATGGAACAACATCTATATATATATATTTCACATATTTGTAATTTTCTTCAATTTTTATGCAATTTTACCTGTTTATAAATATTTATTGTAATTATATATTTTTATAAGATATTAAAAATTAAATACCTATGGGGCTTACACCTCGCTGAGGCATATGTAAAAGGCCTCGCCTTATACCCACGCTTTTTAAAACACTGGGAACATGCCATCTTCAGCTGCTGAAATTCGGAATTTTCTTGGCTTGGCTAGTTATTATCGTTTCTTTGTGGAGGGATTCTCGTCTATTGCATCGCCTTTGACTAAATTGACCCAGAAAGGTGCTCCATTCAGGTGGTCGGATGAGTGTGAAGAGAGCTTTCAGAAGCTCAAAACTGCCTTGCCCACAGCTCCCGTTCTAGTTTTGCCTTTAGCTTCTGGTTCTTATACAGTGTATTATCATGCTTCTTGGATTGGTATTGGGTGTGTCTTAATGCAGGAGGGTAAAGTGATTGCTTATGCTTTGCGTCAGTTGAAGCCACATGGAAAGAACTACTCTGTTCATGATTTAGAATTGGCAGCCATTGTTCATGCATTGAAGATTTGGAGGCACTATCTCTATGGTGTGTCTTGGGAGGTATTCACAGATCATCAGAGTCTTCAGCACTTATTCAAACAGAAGGATCTAAATTTGAGGCAGCGGAGATGGTTGGAGCTGCTAAAGGACTATGTTATCACTATTCTGTATCATCCCGGGAAGGCCAATATGGTGGCCGATGCCTTGAGTAGAAAGACGGTGAGTATGNTAAAGGACTATGTTATCACTATTCTGTATCATCCCGGGAAGGCCAATGTGGTGGACGATTCCTAGAGTAGAAAGACGGTGAGTATGTGTAACCTTGCATGTATTCCTGTTGGTGAAAGGCTTTTTGCATTTGATGTTCAGACCTTGGCTAATCAGCCTGTGAGATTAGATATGTCTTCTTTATATGATCGCATCAGAGAGCACCAGTATTATGATCCCCATTTGCTTGTCCTTAAGGACACGGTTCAGCACGGTGATGCCAAAGATATTACTATTGAGGATCATGGGGTATTGAGGATATAGGGTCGTATTTGTGTGCCAAATGTAGATAGGGTGCGTGAATTGATTCTTGAGGAAGCTCACATTTACGGTATTTTATTCATCCGGATGCCACAAAGATGTATCAGGACTTGAGGCAGTACTATTGGTAAAGAAGAATGAAGAAAGATATAGTCGGCTTGTAGCTCGGTGTTTAAATTGTCAACATGTAAAGTACGAGCATCAGAGACCGGGCAGATTGCTTCAGAGACTTGAAATTCCAGAGTGGAAATGGGAGCGTATTACCATGGACTTTGTAGTTGGACTTCCACGGACTTTGAGGAAGTTTGATGTTATTTGGGTGATTGTAGATCAGTTGACCAAGTTCGCACATTTTATTCCAGTCGGTACTACTTATTTTTCGGAGCGGTTGGTTGAGATGTATATCCGTGAGATTGTTCGCCTTCACGGTGTGCCAGTGTCCATCATTTCAGATCAGGGCACTTAGTTTACATCACAGTTCTGGAGAGCAGTACAACAAAAATTAGGTTCACAGTTCAGTTAAGTACAATATTTCACCCTTAGACGGACGGACAGTCCGAGCGCACTATTCAGATATTGGAAAATATGCTATGCGTTTGTGTTATAGATTTTGGAGGTTCTTGGGATCAGTTACAGCCACTTGCAGAGTTTGATTACAATAACAACTATCAATCGAGCATTCAGATGGCTCCGTATGAGGCTTTATATGGGAGACGGTGTCGGTCTCTAGTGGGTTGGTTTGAGCCGGGTGAGGCTAGGCTATTCGGTCCTGATTTATTTCAGGATGCTTTGAAAAAGGTTAAATTGATTCAGGATCGACTTCGCACAACGCAGTCTAGACAGAGGAGTTATGCCGACCGGAAGGTTCGTGATGTTGCTTACATGGTAAGAGAGAAGGTACTACTCCGAGTTTTGCTTATGAAGGGTGTTATGAGATTTTGGAAGAAGGACAAATTGAGTCCTAGGTATACTGGACCTTTTGAAATACTTAAGAAGATTGGAGAGGTGGCTTATGAACTTGCATTGCCGCCTAATCTATCGGATGTTCATCCAGTATTTCATGTATCTATGCTCCGGAAGTATGTCAGAGATCCGTTTCATGTTTTGGATTTCAGCACAGTGCAGTTGGATGGTAATTTGACTTATGATGTGGAGTCNTGGCCATTTTAGACCGGCAGGTTCGAAAGTTAAGATCAAAGAATATAGCTTCAGTGAAAGTGCAGTGGAGAGGCCAGTCATTCTGATAAGCTACTTGGGAGATTGAGTGGGAGATGCGGAGCAAATATCCACACCTATTTGAGGTTCCAGGTATGATTCTAACCCCGTTCGAGGACGAACGTTTGTTTAAGAGGGGGAGAATGTAATGACCCAAAAATTGTTTTGAGTATTACAACCTTGTTCCCCCATTTACTGCTCAATTTATGCTTTACAGTGGTTATGTAACTTGCCGGGGGTAATTGGTTCGAGTCCAGTGAGGTTTTGAAATGAATTGACACACATAGTCTCCAAAATAAAAACTTAAGTTGAAAAGGTTGATCGGATGTTGACTTATGTGTAAATGACCCCAGAATAGAGTTTTAATGATTCCAATAACTCCGTATGGTGATTTTGGACTTATGAGCATATCCGGAAAATTATTTGGAAGTCTGTAGTTAAATTAGGCTTGAAAGGGCTAAAATAGAAATTTAATTTTGAAAGTTTGACCGGGGAGTTGACTTTTTGATATCGGGGTCCGAATCTGATTCTGGAAGTTGGAACAGGTGTGCTATGTCATTTATGATTTGTGTGCAAAATTTGAAGTCAATCTGACTTGATTTGATAGGTTTCGACATCGAATGTAGAAGTTGAAAGTTCTTAGTTTCATTAAGCTTGAATTGGGGTATGATTCGTAGTTGTAGCATTGTTTTATGTGATTTGAGGCTTTGACTAAGTTCGTATGAAGTTTTAGGACTTGTTGGTGTATTTGGTTGAGGTCCCGAGGGTCTCGGGTGAGTTTTGGATGGTTAACGGATCAAATTCGGACTTAGAACAGAAATTGAAAACGTGTTGCCATGTGATGCAATCGCACCTGCGGAAATTGGCTCGTAGGTGCGAGCTCGCGGAAGCGTGTTCTTTATCGCAGAAGCGACCAGGCATGGGTTGAGGCAGAGGTCGCAGAAGCGAGCATATGGTCCGCAGAAGCGGCGTCATATCTGCAACTCTGAAACCGTAGAACCGCAAAGGCCGCAGAAGTGGCTTTCTCCTAGCAGAAGCGGGAAGGCGACCGCAGAAGCGAAATGAGGCCAGCCTTAGCAAACCTTAGAAGAGGTTGGTTTCTCGCACATGCGAGACTGCAGAAGCGGCTAAGTAAGTCGCAGGTGTGGAATCCTTGGGCAGTATACATTTCGTAGGGGTTCCAAGTTTTGCCATTTTTGGACTTTCAAGCACGGTTTTGGGGCAAGTTTCAGAGGGAATTCACGGGAAATCTTGAGGTAAGTCACTTGTGATCATTATTAGTCAATAATATTTGATCATCATTGAGTATTTCGACTAGATAACATGTTTTTGAGGTGAAATTAGAGGATTTGGGCCTAGAGATTTCAAAATAAGAATTTAAGATTTGGAGGTCGAGTTGATGTCGGAATTTTGTAAATTTTGTATGGTTGGTGTAATGACCTGACCGGTCGTTTTGAGAGTAATAGCCTCGATCCCCTATTAACTGATTTTCCCGTATCTTTTCTGCTTATGTGACTTGCCGGGAGGTCTTATTTTTGGTTTCGGAGTGAGTTGGGACACTTAGTCCGTAAATTGGAAGCTTACGTCTTAGGATTTTGACCGTAGTCGGAACTGTGTGAAGACTATCCCGGAATGGGGTTCCGTCGGTTCTGTTAGCTCCGTTGGGTGATTTTGGACTTAGGGCGTGTCCGGATTTATTTTGGAGTTCGGTAGCTGATTTAGGCTTGAAATGGCGAAAGTCAAATTTTTGGAGATATTGACTGGTAGTGAACTTTTTGATATCGGGGTCAGAATCTGATTCCGGAAGTTGGAGTAGGCCCGTAATGTCGAATATGACTTGTGTGCAAAATATGAGGTCAGTCGGACGTAATTTAATAGGTTTTGGCATCGGTTGTAGAAGTTTGAAGTTTCAAAGTTTATTAAATTTTAATTGGAGGGTGATTCGTATTTTTAGCATTATTTGATGTGATTTGAGGACTCGACTAAGTATGTATGGTGATTTAGGACTAGTTGGTATGTTTGGTTGAGGTCCCGGGGGATTCGTGTGTGTTTCAGATGCTTAACGAATTGAGTTTTGGACTTATGTAATTGCTGAAGTTGTCTGAGTTCTAGTGTTTTTGCACCTGCGGTGGGGAGACTGCAGGTGCGGGATCGCACGCGGGGAGTGAAGGACGCAGGTGCGCTTTTGGTCAAGAAGATGTTGATACCTAATTTTGTCCTCCTATTTTTACAAATAAGCGTATATGCTTTCAAAATATTAACTTGCATCATTATTTAATTTACAAGATTTATGCAAGCATCTTCTATAATGTTTCATAATTTTTAGAGTTTTTTAATTGATTTTTTGTATTTAAATTTCTTGAATAATTATTAATTATTCCTTCAAATTATTTTGTGATGACTCAATTACCTAAATCCTTATTTTGCATCTATAATATTTGCTTCAGGTATTTTACTCTATTTTTTTTTAATTACATTAGTATTTTCAAGCTATTTGCACAATCTCACAATAATAGCCTATATTTTACAATTGTATTGCATTTGTCATTTTATTCAAGGTCAAAATAATATCTTACATTTTTATAATCTTATACTATTGTTTTAAGGTATTAATTTGCATAAACAACATTTTTATAATTTATTTAATTATTTTATTAAAATATTTTTTCCCTTAATTTCTTATTTAAAGGTTGGCCCTAATTTTGAGCCAATTTTCGGATCAAACAAGCCCCAACTCTCTGGCCCAACCCCCCAAATCCCAATCCAAACGACCCCTGAACTTAACTCGGTCGCGACCCATTTAGTAACCCGCCCCGCTGCCCCGTTCAATCTTGGTCGTTGATCTTAAATGATCAACGTCCCATAATTAACCTACCATTTCCTTATATCCCCAATACCCCAAACCCTAGAGATAAATCCCCACCCCCACCGCCTTTGTATCCTCACACGCTCTCATCTCTCAAACCTAAACCCTAGCCGTCCTTACTCAAATCTCAACCCCAATCTGACATTACATGGAAACCATCCATGATTCCTTTCCTTTCTTGCATACGCAGAGTTACTTACCATATTTTGAACGCTACAAGTACTGGTTACTTAATTTTTTATGGAAGCTGAGTCGTTGTGTTCGTTTGGTTCTGATTCTGTATCATCTTCATGTTTCTGACCTGATACATTAACTATCAGACTCCTTGGCTTCGATTCAGCGAGAGTTTGGCCGTTTTTTGTTCCTCGTCTAAACTAGTGTTTACCCGTTTTCTCTCCTAAATTGATATGAATCGATTTTGCATGCTTTCTTTCCTTATTTTAGGTTTTATTTACTTTGTTTCCTTGTTTATTCGTCTAACTTTGCTACTATATAAACCCCTCTTCATTCCCCTTTGAGAAAAGGAAAACAAATTGATATAATATCACTAAAAATTTGAAGCTTTGCTTTGTTAATTCCTTCATTATCTTGTTCTGTGTTTTGTGTTGGCTGGCTGAAAGCCAAGGCCACTAAGAGTCTGCTGTTCGAACTTTCTCTTGGTGAGAGCATTGCCCAGTATTCTTTCGAAGCTCTTGGGAACTTTGACGCATCAAGGTTTCTGGGTTTTTGTGGATCTTTTGTACTTTATTGTTATCCGTTTAACTGGTAAGCCGGTTGACTTTTGCAATTTCTTCCCTATGTGTCTTTGATTTACATGTGTTCTCACCTCTGAAATCCATGGTTTAATATGTTTTCTGGATTCCTTTTGTGCACGATTCTGTTAATTCTACTTTATTCTAAGTCTCTTTAGCATTTGACTTCCTCTTAATGCTGCTAGTCCTGAGATCGCCTAAGTCTAACTTGGATAATCTGACCCTCTTAAGTTTCATTTAGCTAGTATATTAGTGCCTGAATGTTCCCTAAAACATGCTTATTTGCTTTGTCCTTAATCTCTATAATGAATGCTTCACACTTGTACTAGAACTTCCTGTGTTAATTATGACATGTTCCCCTGCTATTGTGTCACTCAGCATGATCCCCATACCCCATTAGTGATTGACTGAGATCTTAACAGCTACCTCAACTTGTTTTCTCTACCCTGTTTGAACCATTTTGTTTTATGGAATAACTTAGATCTTCTTTAGTTAATTAGTCTATTGTTTCAATCCCAGAATCCCTACATGTGCTATTTGGTATGAACTTGCTACCTCACACTGCTCTGAATCTCTGCAATGTTTGTCTTGCATGTACAATGTGTTTCAATTTGTATTAAGACCATTCTCTATGATCTTGCTTCTGTGATAATATGTTCCCCAGCATGTCTATGGTTCATTTGATATCCTGTTCTTTCAGTGATTATTTGGCTTGTCACAATGTGCATCCCCCATCATGTCTAAATACTGATTAGTATGACACTAGGATTCATGTTTAGCATAATCTCTTAAGTTTTAACTTGTTTGTATTTTGCATCTGTGACTGCAGACTTGTTTCTCCCCTGACCCTTCCCACATGTGGTTTTGCCATAATGTGTGCTCCCTATCATATCTTAATGCAGTCATGTTTCCTGATGAGAATTAATATGTCTATCTTATTGATGCTAAGATGTATACTTAATCTAAATTGGACTTCTTAGGTCTCAACCTATTTGTGTTAACTTTTGTCAAACTTTACAAACCTGTTCCTCCCTCTAATTTCCCCAATATGGGTTTGCTATATGCTACTTTGCTAAATGTTAAAGTTCTACTGAACAAAGTCTTGTGATCTGCTTGATTAGTTGTTTTGTATGCTCAACCTAGCTATGTCTATTTTATGTATAAGTGTATCACCTTACTTATGTCCCTCCATCACTATCCACCTTCCTTACTTGCTACTTATGCTATTCTGAATCCTTCATTCTTAGCCGGCTGAAAGCCAAGGCTATCTAGGTTCTATTGTTGGCCTCCCTAGTATGAGCATTCTTCGGGGTCCAATTAAGGCCCTTGTGAACTCTGATACACTAGGTCTTGGTCCTTAGACACTCCCTTAATCTCAAAAAATTGTTCCTATTCACTCCATTTCCCATGTTATGTGTTGTGTACCTGAATTGATTGCTTCAAGTGATGCAACACTTGGTGTTGTGGTTAAGTAAACTGGTTTTGGACTCCTTTATGGATCCCTGAGTCGTATATTGAATGTGGCTCTTTGTTGAAGGCCTGGATACGCCGTGTAAGAGTTATTGAAGGTCCATGCAATGCTGGATATTTGTTTGTTTGGGCCTGCTATGGGTCTATTATCACNATCTGTGACTGCAGACTTGTTTCTCCCCTGACCCTTCCCACATGTGGTTTTGCCATAATGTGTGCTCCCTATCATATCTTAATGCAGTCATGTTTCCTGATGAGAATTAATATGTCTATCTTATTGATGCTAAGATGTATACTTAATCTAAATTGGACTTCTTAGGTCTCAACCTATTTGTGTTAACTTTTGTCAAACTTTACAAACCTGTTCCTCCCTCTAATTTCCCCAATATGGGTTTGCTATATGCTACTTTGCTAAATGTTAAAGTTCTACTGAACAAAGTCTTGTGATCTGCTTGATTAGTTGTTTTGTATGCTCAACCTAGCTATGTCTATTTTATGTATAAGTGTATCACCTTACTTATGTCCCTCCATCACTATCCACCTTCCTTACTTGCTACTTATGCTATTCTGAATCCTTCATTCTTAGCCGGCTGAAAGCCAAGGCTATCTAGGTTCTATTGTTGGCCTCCCTAGTATGAGCACTGTTCGGGGTCCAATTGAGGCCCTTGTGAACTCTGATACACTAGGGCTTGGTCCTTAGACACTTCCTTAATCTCAAAACTGTTCCTATTCACTCCATTTCCCCTTTTATGTGTTGTGTACCTGAATTGATTGCTTCAAGTGATGCAACACTTGGTGTTGTGGTTAAGTAAACTGGTTTTGGACTCCTCTATGGATACCTGAGTCGTATATTGAATATGGCTCTTTGTTGAAGGCCTGGATACGCCGTGTAAGAGTTATTGAAGGTCCAGGCAATGCTGGATATTTGTTTGTTTGGGCCTGCTATGGGTCTATTATCACTGTTATGTAACATTTATTACTTTTACTCATTATT
>AWOL01S0108596.1:0-11886 GCA_000715115.1 Nicotiana otophora
CAGGTCAATGTAGGTGATCCAACTGGTATGGTCAACGTATAATCTCTCCATCACCTCTTTACGTAACCCGTCATATGAAATACAGTAAAATTGACCCCATTAGTCTCAGCTATAGCTATGTTCCGCAATACCTCAAGGCAGTGGTAAAGATACTCACGTGGGTCCTCGGACGGTGTACCACCGAAGTGAACTGGAAAGATCTTAGTAAACTTATCCGGTCTCAATAAGGCCTCAGAAGACATGGCAAGCCTATCACTGGCATGTGCCCCAACAACTGGCTAAAGTACCCCAACTGGCGGGGCTGCTGGAGCCTGATACTGGGGAGCCATCTGCTCCAGAGCGCGAGTAGTGGGAGTTTTTGATCCTCCCCCATCCTGTGAGATGGCTGGTGCCACTGGAAATGTACCATTCTGGGCCACACTCTCCACAAGTCTCACCAAACGGACTAAAGCGTCCTGCAGTACTACAGTAGCTATGAATCCTTCCGGGACCTGGACTGGTATAACAAGTACGATCTAAGCTGGAACCTCTACTACCAAATCAACCTAAGGTTCTACAATAGGTGCTGCTACTCGAGCTCTAGGCTGAACCTTACCTCTGCCTCTACATCGACCTCTAGCGCAACCTCAGCTTCCACCTCTGCCCCTGGCCATAGTTGCCACCGGGGGCTCTGGCCCTTGTCTTTTGGAGGATGTATTACGCGTTCTCGCCATATGTGAGAGAATAATAATAGAATGGCTCAATCATCGATGACAGAATACAATTGCACGACAGAATAAGAAAGAAGTGATATTGTTCCTAAACCTCACAACCTCTGAGAGATAAGTACAGACATATTTGTACCGATCTTTCAGAGTCTACTAAGCTTGCTCGTGACTCGTGAGACCTAAGTAACCTAGTGCTCTGATACCTACTTGTCAAGACCGAATATTTCAACCTTCATGACCGTGATGGCCCCTAAAATTTCACTTGCTAGGCAAGCCAACATTTGAATAATCTTAACCATTTTTAAGATAATTTAATTTAACAGAAGTTAATTACTGAAATAAAGTGCGGAAGACCATAACTACCGAATCATCACAATACATCCCCGAATCTAGTGTCACAAGTGCACGAGCTACTAGAATGATACAAATAAAGGTCTGAATAAACTTGAAGCTGTTTGAAAGATAATACACAACTAAGATAAGATAGAAGGGGAATTCAGAACTGCGAACGCTGTGCAGTTATACATCAAGTCTTCTCTGAATAGCTGAATCGGAGCACGTCTATGGTACGCCGCTGAGACCAACTACAAAATCTGCACAAGAAGTGCGAAGTGTAGTATGTGTACAACCGACCCCATATACTCCGTCAGTGTCGAGCCTAACCTTGACGAAGTAGTGACGAGGCTATGACAAGACCCGTACGTAAACAACATGCACAAGTATATACAAATACGAAGCAACAATAATACAATAAATAACAATTTATAAATTGGGAGGTGACATGCGAAGGGGAATGATATATTAATTTCAGCAGGAGAAGTATCACTTAGCAGCCAATTAATTCATCAATAATAAAATGAGCAACTAATAATATGAAAATGGCACAGCACCACCCTTCGTGCTTTTACTCTCATTCCTCCCATAAACTGATAAATAAATAATAATAATTGGCACGACATCACCTTTCGTGCTTTAACTCTCTTTTGGCACGGCATCACCCATCGTGCTTTTACACTCTTTCTCACCATGACAATGATAGTATAAATAATTAAAATAGCATGACATCATCCTTTGTACTTTTACACTCAAAATTGGCACGGCAACACCCTTCGTGGTTTTACACTCTTTCTCACCATAACAATGATAGTATAAATAATAAAAATGGCACAGCATCACTTATCGTTATTGTACACTCAAAACTGACACGTAAACACCCTTCGTGCTTTTACACTCTTTCTCACCATATTCAATAATAATTAAATCAATAAATAACTCATGAACAAATCAAATAATCAATAATAAATTTAAGCATGAATATATTAATTAAAGAAGATATTATTCAAAATGAAATAAATTCCTCCAGCATGCTTTGACTTAACCACAACGCATAAGTAATCGTCACCTCACATATACGTTGTACCCGCACATTAAATCACGTAGCAAATAGACAAATAAATCCTACTCCCTCAAGTCAAGGTTAACCACGACACTTACCTCGCTTTGCAACCAAATTCAAGATTCCATAAACCTTTGCCTTATGAATTCGTGTCTGAAATCCTAAAATCTAGTCATAAATAATTAAATATACTCAATACAAATCGTACGAATTAATTCCATATGAATTTACTAATTTTTCGGATTAAAATCCAAAATTCATCTCAAAATTCAACAGTGGGGCCCACATCTCCAATCTCGGTAAACTAACGAGATCCGAACACCTCTTCTGAGACGAGTCCAACCATACAAACATTATCAAATTCTGATGTCAAATGGACCTTCAAATCTTAAATTTTTTGTTTTTTGGAAAGTTTTACATAAATTCCAATTTCTTCTATCTAAATCCGAAATAAACGATGAATATAGACATGGATTTATGAAATATAATCACCTTTGAAATCGCCTAAATCCGAGACTCAAAACTGAAAAATGAGTAAAAATGGCTAACTTCCGATTTTTTGGATTCTGTCCAGGCATTTTCTGATCTGCGGACACTTGACCGCATATGCAGTTCCGATTTTCGAAAATTGGGGTCGCTTCAGTTGGCTGTCTTGCTTTGTCGGACAACAGTTCGCTTCTGCGAAGAAGCGTCCGCTTTTGCGCAAGGCTGCCCCTACCCCCTTTTCCCACTTCTGCGATGCGTGGGCTGCTTTTGCGGTTGCGCTTCTGCTACACCCCATCCTTTTCTGCGGATTGTCTGCTTCTGCGAGGCATGGCTCGCTTCTACGAGCTCGCATCTGCGGTCTAAAATCCGCAGGTGCGATTACACCAGAATGCCATAACTTTAGATTTTTCTCTATGTCCAAATTTTGATCCGTTAACCATTCGGAATCCACCTGAGGCCCGCGGGACCTCAACCAAATACACCAACAAGTCCTAAAACATCATACGAACTTAGTCGAGACCTCAAATCACATCAAATAATACTAAAACCATGAATCATACCCCAATTTAAGCTTAAGGAACTTAAGAATTTTCAACTTCTACATTCGATGACGAAACCTATCAAATCAAGTCCGATTGAGCTCAAATTTTGCACACAAGTCATAAATGACATAACAGACCTATTCAAATTTCCAGAATCAGATTCTGACCTCGATATGAAAAAGTCACATCCGTGGTCAAACTTTGGCAATCTTTAGCCTTTAAATTTCTAGTTTCCGTTAAATAGCCATAATTTGGGTTAGGGACCTCCGAATTCGATTCCGGGCGTACACCCATGTCCCAAATAACGATACAGACCGAATGGAGCTGTCAAAATACTGATCCGACTCTGTTTGCTCAAAATGTTGACCAAATTCAACTCAGTTGAGTTTTAAAGCTCTATTTCACATTTTAATGAATTTTCCATATAAAAACTTTTTGGAAAATTATTCGGAGTGCAAACGCATGTCGAGAAGTGATGAATAGTGCTTTTTGAGGTCTTATAACACATAAATGAATGTTTAAATTAAAGATGACATTTTGGGTCATCACATTCTCCACCTCTAAAACAAACGTTCATCCTCAAACAGAATTAGAAAAAGTACTTGGGCTGGTAAAAAGGTGTGGATATCTACTCCACATGTCCGACTCGGACTCCCGGGTAGATGCTTCTACCGGTTGACCTCTCCATTGCACTCGAACTGATGGATAACTCTTAGACCTTAACTGTCGGACCTGTCGAGCTAGAATAGATACAGGCTCCTCCTCATAATTCAAATCCTTTTCCAATTGGATTGAGCTGAAATCTAACACATGGGACGGATCACCATGATATTTCTGGAGCATAGACACATGGAACACCGGATGAACCACTGATAAACTAGGTGGTAATGCAAGCCTGTAGGCTACTTCCCCACCCTTTCAAGAATTTCGAAGGGTCCTATATACCTAGGGCTCAACTTGAACTTCTTTCTGAACCTCATTACACCTTTTATAGGTGAAACCCATAGCAATACTCTTTCTATAACCATGAATGCAATATCACGAAATTTACGTTCACCATAAATCTTTTGCCTAGACTGAGCTGTGCGAAGTTGATCATGAATAATTTTGACCTTATCCAAGGTATCCTGTACCAAATCGGTACCCAACAACCGAGCCTCTCCTGGTTCAAACCAGCTAATTGGAAAACGACACCGTCTTCCATATAATGCCTCATATTAAGCCATCTGAATGCTCGACTGGTAGCTGTTATTATAGGTAAACTCCACAAGTGACAAGCACTGATCCCAAGAACTTCCAAAGTCTATAACACAAGCGCGAAGCATATTTTCCAATATATGAATAGTGCGCTCTCACAGTTCGTCTGTCTGTGGATGAAATGTTGTACTCAACTCAACTCGCGTGCCTAACTCATGCTGTACAGCCCTCCAGAACTACGAAGTGAACTGCGTACATCAATCAGAAATGATAAACATGGGCACACCGTGAAGGCGGAGAATCTCGCGGATGTCAATCTCCGCTAACCGCTCTGAAGAATAGGTAACTGCTACTGGAATGAATGTGCTGACTTGGTCAACCTGTCCACAATGACCCATACTGCGTCAAACTTTCTCTTAGTCTATGGAAGCCCAACAACAAAATCTATAGTGATACGCTCCCACTTCCACTCAAGAATTTCTAACTTCTGATGTAAACCACCAGGTCTACGATGCTCGTACTTGACTTGCTGACAATTTAGACATCGAGCTACATATGCAACAATATCCTTCTTCACTCTCCTCCATCAATAATGTTGCTACAAATCTTATTACATTTTGGTGTCACCCGGATTAATAGAATAGTTGGAATTGTGTGCCTTCTCAAGAATTAATTCACGAAGCCCATCCACATTAGGCACACAAATACGACCCTACATCCGTAGAACTCCATCTTCCCCCACAGCAACCTGTTTGGCACCACCGTGTCCTACCGTGTCCTTAAGGACAAGGAAATGAGGATCATTATATTGTCGCTCTCTTATAGGCTCATATAGAGAAGACCGAGCGACTGTGCAAGCTAGAACCCGAAAGGGTTCTGAAACATCTAACCTCACGAACTGATTAGCCAATGTCTGAACATCTGCAGCTAACGGTCTCTCACCAACTAGAATATACTCAAGACTGCCCATACTCACAGCCTTTCTACTCAAAGCATCGGCCACCATATTGGCCTTTTCGAGGTTATGTAAAATGGTGATATCATAGTCTTTCAACAACTCCAACCATCTTCTCTGCCTCAAATTGATATCTTTTTTCCTGAACAGATACTGTAGGCTACCATGATCAGTGAATACCTCACATGAGACACCGTAAAGGTAATGCCTCCAAATCTTTAGTGCATGGACAATGCTGTCAATTCTAAGTCATAGACATGATAATTCTTCTCGTGAACGTTTAACTACCGCGACACATATGCAATCAACCTGCCATCTTGTAATAATACTACATTAAGCCCAATGTGAGGTGCATCACAATACACCGTACTAGATCCTAAACCTATGGGTAATACCAACACTGGCGCTGTAGTCAAAGTTGTCTTGAGCTTCTGAAAGCTCAACTCATACTCGTCTGACCATCTGAATGGGGCACCCTTCTGGGTCTATTTGGTCAGTGGGGATTCTATGGATGAAAACCCCTCCACAAACTGGCAATAATAACCTAACAAACCCAGGAAGCTTCGTATCTCTGTAGCTGAAGTAGGTCTAGGCAAATTCTGAACTGTCTCCATATTCTTAGGATCCATTTTTATGCCTTTTGCCGATACAACATGACCCAAAAAGGCAACTGAGTCTAACCAAAATTCGCATTTTGAAAATTTGGCATATAACTGATTATTCTTCAAAGTCTGAAGCATAATTCGAAGATGTTGCTCATGCCCCTCTCGAATGCTAGAATAAATCAAGATATCATCAATGAATACAACCATAAAAGAATTCAAATAGGTTTTGAACACCTGGATCATCAAATCCATAAATGCTGCTGGGGAATTTGTCAGCCCAAATGACATCACTAAGAATTCGTAATGTCCATACCGAGTCCGAAAAGTTGTCTTAAGGACAACAGATGCCCTAATCCTCAATTGATGTTAACCAGACCTCAAATCAATCTTTGGAAACACCTTGGCACCCTAAAGCTGATCGAATAAGTCATCCATTCTTGACAACGGATATTTGTATTTGATAATGGCCTTGTTCAACTGCCGATAATCTATGCACATCCAAATAGAGCCATTTTGCTTCTTTACAAATAGTACTGGTGCACCCCAGGGCGAGACACTGGGCCTAATGAATCCCTGATCAAGCAAGTCTTGTAACTGCTCCTTCAATTCTTTCAACTCCGGTGGGGCCATACGGTATGGTGGGATAGAAATAAGCTAAGTGCCCGGAGCTAAATCAATACATAAATTAATATCTCTGTCGGGTGGCATTCCATGCAGATCTACAGGAAATACATCTAGAAATTCACGGACAACTGGAACTGAATCCATAGAAGGAACTTCCGCGTTGGGATCACGAATATAAGCAAAATAAGCTAGACACCCCTTCTCGACCATACGCCGAGCTTTCACATAAGAGATAACCTTGCTGGTAGAATAGCCAAGAGTCCCGTTCCACTCTAGTCGAAGTAACCCGGGCATGGATAAGGTCACCATTTTGGCGTGACACTCCAATATAGCATGATAAGGTGACCACCAATCCATACCCAAGATGACATCAAAATATACCATGTCAAGTAGTAGAAGATCCACGCTAGTTTCAAGACTCCTAATAGTAACCACACACTAATGATAGACATGATCTACCACAATAGAATCTCCTATCGGTGTGGACACACACACAAAATCACTCAGAGAATCATGAGTTACAACCAGATATGAAGAAAAATAGGAGGACACATAGGAAAAAGTAGATCCTGGATCAAATAGAACTGAAGCATCTCTATGGAAAACTGGAACCATACCTGTGATCACTGCATCAGATGACTCGGCCTCATGCCTAGCTGGAAAAGCATAAAATCACAGCTGGGCCCCACTACTCTGCACTGCGTCCCTGGGACGGCCTCTAACTGGCTGGTCTCTACCTCTAACGGCCTGACCTCCACCTCTAGCTGTTTGACCCATGCCCCTAGCTGACTGGGATGGTGGCAGAACAGCTAGTGCTTGAATCATAGCATGGGAACCCTACTGCTGTGAACTGCCCCACGCCCTAGGGTAAATCTGGAAATGGGTCTCGGCTAACCACAAGTATAACAGGTCTTCAGTTATTGTGACTGCTGATCCTAGAACTGGCCATGTCGACCTGGATAACCACTCTGATGACTCCGGATTGGAGGTACATTAAAAGGAGCTGGTGGTGCACGGTAAGCTAGCTGGTCAGAATGAGACACATAAGGGCCATGACAACCTGAAATACTGTGGGATGCCTAGAGCGCTGAATGAAATGGCAAAGGAAGATGGCCTATACCAAAATTACCCCTGCCTCCAGACGAGGCACCACTGAACCCACCAAACTTATGAGTCCTCTTATTAGACCCCTGCCCTCTATCTTGTGCAAGATCCATCTAGATCCTCCTCGCAACATTAGCAGCCGCGTGAAAGGAAATCTCACTTCCGGTCTCCTTGGCCATCTGAAGCTTGATAGGGTGAGTGAGTCCCTCAATAAACCTCCTCTCTCTCTCCCTTAGTAGGTACTAAAAGGAGTGCATGACAGGCTAAATCTATAATACGAGTCTCTTACTGAGTAACAGTCATAATGCCCTGCTGTAGAAACTCAAACTACCTGCGGTAAACCTCTCTCAATGTGATAGGGAGGAACTTCTCTAGAAATAGCCATGAGAACTACTCCCAGGTCAGTGTAGGAGATCCAACTAGTCTTGTCAATGTATAATCTCTCCACCACCTCTTGGCGGAACCCGTCATCTGAATTACAGCAAGATCGACCCCATTGGTCTCAACTATACCCATGTTTTGCATTACCTCATGGCAGCAGTCAAGATAATCCTATGGGTCCTCGGAAGGTGTACTACTGAAGTGAGCTGGAATGAGCTTAGTAAACTTATCAAGTCTAAATAAGGCCTTAGAAGACATGGAGAGCCTACCATCGGCATGTGCCGAAACAACTGGCTGAACTACCCCAACTGGCGGGGCTGCTGGATCCTTATACTGGGGAGCCATCTGTTCTGGAGTGGGAGTAGTGGGAGTTTGTGCTCCTCCCTCAGCCTATGAGATGGCTGGTGCCACTGGAAATGTACCATTTTGGGCCACACCCTCCATAATCCTTACCAAATGGACTAGAGCATCCTAAAGTACTGGAGTAGCTATGAATCATTTCGGGACCTGGACTGGTATAACATGTACGGTCTGAGCTGAAACCTCTGCTTCCAAATCCACCTGAGGTTCTACAACTGGTGTTGCTGCTCGCGCTCTAGACTTAGCTCTACCTCTGCCTCTTCATCGATCTCTAGCACGACCTCGGCCCCGACCTCTACCCCTGGTCATAGTTGCCACTGAAGGCTCTGGCCCTTGTCCATCGGTAGATATATTACGCGTTCTCGCCATCTACGAGCGAATAAATACATAATGGTTCAATTATCGATGACAGAATAAAACTGCACGACAGAATAAGAAAAATGTGATATTGTTCCTAAACTTCTCAACCTCTGAGAGATAAGTACAAACGTCTCTATACTGATCCTTCAGACTCTACTAAGCTTGCTTGTGACTTGTGAGACCTAAGTAACCTAGTGCTCTGATACCAACTTGTCACGACCCGAAATTTCCACCTCTAGGACCATGATGGCGCCTAACATTTCACTTACTAACCATTTTTAAGCAAATTAAATTAAACATAAGTCAATTACTAAAATAAAGTGCGTAAGACCATAACTACCGAATCATCACAATACATCCCCGAATCTGGTGTCACAAGTGCACGAGCTACTAGAATGATAGAAATAAACATTTGAATAAAATTCAAGTTGTTTGAAAGATAATACACTACTAAGATAAGATAGAAGGGGACTTCAGAACTGCGAATGTTGTGCAGTTATACCTCAAGTCCCCTCTGAGTAGCTGAATCCGAGCACGTCTATAGTACGCCGCTAGAACCAACTCCAAAATCTGCACGAAGTGCAGAGTGTAGTATGACTACAACCGACCCTATGTACTCCGTAAGTGTCAAGCCTAACCTCGACGAAGTAGTGACGAGGATATGACAAGACACGTACGTAAACAACCTGTACAATTATATACAAATACGAAGCAATAATAATACAATAAATAACAATTTATAAATTGGGAGGGGACATGCAAAGGGGGAATGATATAATAATTTCAGCAGGAGAAGTATCACCTAGAAGCCAATTAATTCATCAAAAATAAAATGAGCAACAAATAATATGAAAATGTCACGCACCACCCTTCGTGCTTTTACTCGCATTCCTCCCATAAACTGATAAATAAATAATAATAATTGGCACGGCATCACCCTTCGTGCTTTAACTCTCTTTTTGCATGGCATCACCCTTCGTACTTTTACACTCTCTGAAAATGGCACGGCATCACCCTTCGTCCTTTTACACTGAAAAATGACACGACAACACCCTTCATGCTTTTACACTCTCTCTCACCATGACAATGATAGTACAAATAATAAAAATGGCACAACATCACCCTTCGTGCTTTTACACTCTTTCTCACCATATTCAACAACAATTAAATCAATAAAAATTTCATGAATAATGATCAAATAATCAATAATAAACTTAAGCACGAATAACTTAATTAAAGAAGTAATTATTCAAAATGAAATAATTTCCTCCAGCATGCTTTGACTCAACCACAACGCATAAGTACTCATCACCTCACATATACGTTGTACCCGCACATTAAGTCACGTAGCAAATAGACAAATAAATCCTACTCCCTCAAGTCAAGGTTAACCATGACACTTACCTCGCTTTGCAACCAAATTCAAGATTCCATAAACCTTTGCATCGCGAATTCATGTCCAAAATCCTCAAATCTAGTCATAAACAATTCAATATACCCAATACAAATCATAGAAATTAATTACATATGAATTTACTAATTTTCCGGATTAAAATCAAAACTTCATCTCAAAAATCAATAGTGGGCCCATATCTCGAATTTGGGAAAAAATTACGAATTTTGAACACACGTTCTGAGACGAGTCCAACCATACAAAAATTATCAAATTCTGATGTCAAATGGACCTTCAAATCTTAAATTTTTCATTTTTTGGAATGTTTTACAAAAATTCCAATTTCTTCAATCTAAACCCGAAATAAATGATGAATATAGACATGGATTTATGAAATATAATCACCTTTGGTTATAGAACACTTACCCAATTCAAAGTCGGGAAAAGTCCCTTTGAAATCGCCTAAATCTGAGACTCAAAACACAAAAATGACTAAAAATGGTTAACTTCCGATTTTATGGGTTCTGTCCAGGCTTTTTCGCATCTGCAGACACTTGACTGCATCTGCGGTTCCGCTTTTGCGAAAATTGAGGTTTCTTCTGTGGGCTGGCTCGCTTATGCGAAGAAGCATCCGCTTCTGCACAAGGCTGGCCCTTCGCCCTTTTCCCGCTTCTACGGTGCGTGAGCCGCTTCTGCGGTCGCGCTTCTGTGGACTATTCACTTCTGCGAGGCATGGCTCGCTTCTTCAAGCTCGCATTTGCGATCTAAAATCCGCAGGTGCGATTACACCAGAAAGCCAAAATACCAGATTTTGATCCGATAACCATCCGGAACTCATTCGAGGCCCCCGGGACCTCAACCAAATACACCAACAAGTCCAAAAACATCATACGAACTTTGTCCAGACCTCAAATCACATCAAACAATGCTAGAACCACGAATCATATCCCAACTCAAGCTTAAGGAACTTAAGAATTTTCAACTTCTACATTTGATGCCGAAACCTATCAAATCAAGTCCGATTGACCTCAAATTTTGCACACAAGTAATAAATGAAATAACGGACCTATTCTAATTTTCAGAATCAGATTCCGACCCTGATATCAAAAGGACTAATCCGTGGTCAAACTTTGCAAATCTTTAGCCTTTAAGTTTCTAGTTTCCGTTAAATAGCAATAATTTGAGCTAGGGACCTCCGAATTCGATTTCGGGCATACATCCATGTACCAAATCACGATACGGACCTACCAGAGCTATCAAAACACTAATCCAACTCTGTTTGCTCACAATGTTGACCAAAGTCAACTCAGTTGAGTTTTAAAGTTCTATTTCACATTTTAATTAATTTTTCGAAAACTTATTTGGACTGTGCATGCAAGTCGAGGAGTGATGAATAGTGATTTTTGAGGTCTTATAACACGAAAATGAATATTTCAATTAAAGATGACATTTTGGATCATCACACTTCCCTTCAAAGAAAATCAGTTAAAACATTATATTTCCCTTTCAAGTGCTTGACCTGAAACTTGTATGGACAAAACCATTCAGCCCATCCGAGAATTTGCAAATTCGGAATGACCTTTGGATTCAACTGGGTCATCCTCAAAAAAGCCTTTATAACCATCTGTATAAGAAATTGGGAGCGAATTAGAAGAAAATTGAACTTTTTAATCCAATTCTTTACTGCAAGAATCTCCTTGAACATGGAATGATAGTGTTGTTCAACATCCTTGAATCTTCCACTAGCATAACCATATATTTTTCTCTGAACATTTT